>VYZP01047060.1:1411-14058 GCA_013400635.1 Hypocryptadius cinnamomeus | reverse complement strand
ACTGCTAATATCCATGTCATTATTGTGCACATTACATTCTGCTGCTCTATGCTTTTAGGAAATTGTTATTTCAACTCACAATCTCTCAGTTATTGTCCCTCCCTAACTGGAAGGGACAGGGGAAGGGGAGTAGCTTAATTGGAGTTTAATTTCCCTGCTGGTCTTAAAACCAGCATAGTCCCTTAAGAATCTGACTTCAGAATCTGTTCAAAGCACAGGATTATTCTGCTTAACCTTGTAAAATTTACTTTGTGCCCTGGTTAGATTTAAAGAAGCAGTTAATGTAAACTAATTTATTCATTCATGCATTCATACATTAATTTAAAAAAAATAAAAATTTTACATTTCTGGACCCTAGTTCTGTGGATCATGACATGTTTTAAATATAATTTCGCATCCAAATGAATACCTTGAAATCTAGAGATTTTTTTTTTTAATCTGCAAAAAATTAAGTTTAAAAAATGTTGTGGACAAAATAAATGAAGCCACTTATTCCTAATAAACATACCATTACTCATAGAAAAAATAATCAGGCCATACCACGTCAGTAACTGTACAGGTAGCCCAGTACATGTCTCCAGCAGCAGACTCCAGCTGTGCAAGTGGAGGATAAAGAAAAGTACCAAATAATTCTCTCCTAACCTTCAGTTATTTTTGGTTCTGTGAATTTCCTGAGCTATATGTGGTTTTTGGGGCTTCAGTGACCATCAGTGAATGTCTTTTCCATCTGTTTCTTCAGACTGTCCTTAGCTGTCCATAAACTTTGCACCCACAGCATCCTTTGGCAAAGAGTTCTTATGGCCAGGTGTCTGGTGTCAGACACTTTTTTTTCTTGAATCTCACTTCTTCTTTTCTTTCCTATTCTGTATTTTTTTTTCTATTGCAAAATAGAAGGAATAGTCAAGCCCTATCCACCCTGCCTATGTCATCATAATTTTGGAGAGTTCTATCCATCCCTCACCTCCCCAGCTCTCTCTTTTCCAGACTAAATCCAGTTTACTCAGTCATTCATACTCCTAGAAGGTATTTTATTAATTTAGCAGAGCTGAAAGATATGAGGACCATAATTAGTTGCAAAAAGAGTGCTAAAACACTTTGGATTAAAAACAGTGATTGGGGTATGGGAAGATAATTGAGTGAAAAACAGTTCAGGAGACAATGACAAGCGTGTCCCCTTAGCTACATTTTCAACTCCAATTGTCTCAGAATTTGCCTCTGACACTGGTTTAATGAGGGATTCTTCCCAATATTATCCTCTTTGAAAGAGTATTTTCTTCATCTTTAAAAGAGAGAAGAGAGATGATGCTTTATTTGGCTTTTTATCAACAGTTCTGATATTGTTAAAATATGTTGAGTATTTAGAACAATACTATATCAAAGTAGTAAAAACATATATTTCATTTATTTTTCTTTCAAGTACTGTCACCATTGAACAGTGAAAATGAGGAGAACAGAAATTAAAATAATATTCTTTTTATAACTAAAAGATGGAAGAATATTATAGACTTTTTGCTGTTTATCCAATTCTTTCCTAGGAGAGATCCAGTTGCCTGTGGTTTTCCCTGTGATTTCAAAAATAGTAGAAACAAGAGCTGGTCTGATGCCAAATAGAAATTACTATGGCACTGAACTAGCATTCAGATTTGCAGAAATCCCCTGCCTAAATCTGAGATGTCAGTCCAGATTTAAGGTTTTGTCCTATTTAAAATAAACTGTTTTAAACAAGAGTTTATATCAAGCTTCTATATCAGTTTAATGCAAGAGGGATTCCTTCTAGCTGACATCTAACTCAATGTTTGTAGATATTTATATTGCATGGGGAAGTATAGCTGGATTTGACCATATTCCATTCTCAGAGGAAGCAAATGAATAATTTTTAAGGTTAACTGTTTCTAAAGAATCTAGCTTTGTTTTATGTGAACAGATTTCTCTCTAAATTACCTGTAATTCAAGTCTACTCTATAATGATCCCTGCTATGTTACTCTACTGATGGACCATAACTTTACAAACTGAAATGATGCTGCTTAAATTACATGGCAGTGCTGATAAGACATAAGGTATTTGTCTTGTTCCCTGATTACACAAATAGGCACAGACTTCCAGTCTCAATGCCTTCTAACCTTACATTTAAATGTGGCTTTTGAAATTACTTTGAAATCTATTTTCCATGAACATGAAATGCAATCACTTGCATTTTGTGAAAAAAAATTCCAAAAAGAACATGAACATAAATAAAGCTAAATTAAATTGCTCTTAAAAATGGCACTAGAAAATCTCAGGTATTATTTTCTCAGCTTTTAGTTAAAGATGTTAAGGGATTTTATGTAAATATTATTGGAAGGTGATATCCTCTCTTTTTGCAATGTAGACACACTGCTCATTGTGTCCTAATCCAGCTGCTGAGGTGTTCAGTATTTCTGTGGCAATTTCTTTATGGGAAAATACATATATTTCACTTTTATATCCCTAAAGATTAACAGCAGCTCAAAATCATGTTGCATATAGAACTGTGCTATGCTTTCATTAAAATTGAATTTGTATATTGCTCACTTAACACAGAAGTGAGAAAAACTAGATTCATGCTTCTAGAGATTTGTGAAGTTTTTATCATCTGATGAGAGTGGCGTTTTGTGCTTTCTGACACGTTGTTTTGAAGGTAAAGTTCACACAGAAGCAGTTCCCCTCCCCCAACATCCTTCCCCTCTAAATGATAATTTTACCTCTTCCTTCTCAATTTAGTGTGTTTCTTCTAACTCTTTATCTGTGAAAAGCACAAATAGTCCTGCACTTTGTGGTGAGCCCTTGTGTGATTGAGAGGGTGCTTCCTGGCACCCTCCTGTTTTCTGACTGTGGGCTGGAGACCACAATCCAGTTTTGGAAAGTTATGTTTCCTCTATTGTGTTCTTGAATGGCGAATAATCTGTTTTATTCTTTTGCACTGATTAATTTGCTCAGAAACCTATGATATTCCAATTATTAGGTTTAGCAGAAGCCATGCACTGGAGCCGGTGACGTGGAAGAAGTGAGAGACTCGTATTTCAAAATACAGGCAGACCTGGCTGCAGCAATCTGTTAAAGAGATGGTGAGGGGCCAGAGACAACTGTGAGGAGACAGAGATTGCAATTTGTTTGGGAAGGAGTAAAGGGATAGAAGGAAACCCTGCTTGAGAACTGGAAACAAATGTGCTTTCTGTGTCCGGGAGGAGTTCTGTCTGTCAGGCTTCCTTGGCCTGGTGTTCCATGCAGGATCTGCAGTTGCACTAAAACCTCTGTGGCTAAAAAGCATTTTTTTTGGGTAGGAGGGCATGACAGTGGCAGTGGAGGGTATCTGTGCAGAAACAGAGTCATGGAGAAGGGACACTGTGTACCATGCAGTAAGTGTGCACCCCCCAGGTGCAGCCGTGGCAAACCCAGCCTGCCTTGCTGTCTAGGGGTGTCCAGAGGATGTCATGTATACTTCTTGTGTCCTGTGACTCAAGGTTTCTAACCCTTGACCCTAGGAAAGAATTAACTGGCTGATCCAGGGCAACTGAATAATGCAGTTTGGGAAAGCCTGTAATTACACTTGGGTGCTTAATTTAGGGGCGAGGAATATGGGTCTGAGAGACAGCAAACCCATCTTTTCCTTAGCAGTTTGATTGAGCAGTTTTAGCTCAATCAAACAGTTAGCAGTTTGATTAGCATTATAGCTCCAACTTAAAATCTGTGGTGAACCATGCATCTGCTCTTTGATGAAAGCTGTTCATTCCCTGAATCTCCCATAGACCCGGCTTCCTAAATACTTTACATAAACTCTATTGACTGTTTCATAGCACTAGAATTCTAGGGTTCCTCCATGCTAATGAGTTTCATATTGCTTCTCTTGTACCATGATTTATTCAAAGGCTCCCTAATAAATACAGCAGAAATCTGTCAAATAGTGTCACAGGACATGACAACATATGCTATGCCCTAGCTCCTGGAATGTGAAAACATGAGAATCTTGACTAAGAAGCCATGTGCATCTGCTAACTTTTAGAGAGAAGGACACAGCTCTTGAGAGATTAAAAAATGCAAATATCATTCAAAATTGCAAACAGAAAAATGAAATAGCATGTTCTTACAATGACCATGATATGTTGCTTCTCTCAGTGGTTATTGATTTGTTTTTTTTCTGGAATGGTGCTCATCAGATTTTCTAAAGAAGCTGCTGGAAATGTCTTTTTGAAAAGTTTTGCAGTGTGCTTGCTGTTGAACGGTGTAATTTTTCCAACCACACTAACTCAAGAAAAGTGTAGAGAAAAACGGGAAGAAAATCCCACCAGCGTCTATTCAGTTTGGGATTTCTTTGGCAAAATATCCACATAATTCCTTCTCAAATGGAAGATTCAGTTCAGGTTAAGACACCTAAGCATAGCTGTTTTCACCTAGAGTACCTGAGCTTCTGCAGAAGTCAATAACCCTGTTGTATCTGTGTGCTCTCGAGAGACTTGCAGCTGACCAGCTGCCCGAGGCAGGAATTCAGCTACCAGCTCTCACTTCTAGTGCTGTTTTAGGTGTCTGACAGTATTTAAGGCATCTGCAAGAAGCTTAGAAATGCGGCTAAAAGGAACTCCTTTTGTGCATCTGGAGGTTCAGTGTGATTTCTTATGATATTATTTTCATAAGGCACTCAACACATTTATGCAACAAAGCTGAAAAACAGCAGGGAGATTTTTTTTCCCTGTTGTATTTGCAAAACATTTCCAATTAATTTGTTCCATTAACAGCTAAAGAGCTCAGAATCCAGTTGAATTTTTTTGTTGTTGTTGAGTATAATGTTTGTTTTATGAAGGTCTGCAGAGATGCTATATAGAGCTACTAAAAAACATTCTTATGTTGATGACAAGCTTAGGATGCTTTCGTTTTTCCAAAGTAAAGAATTTGGATCATCATGGGTTTTTGGGGGTTTTTTGGCTCTTGTGGCAGGAATACATTCCTGGTCTTCCATACATAGATTTAGAAATTATGTATTGAAAAATGAATTTACAATCATTATGACCATTTAATAATAATACAAAGAGAATTAGCCTTCACACATCTCAATGCAGCATTCGGGTAACATAAATGTCCAGACATATTCAATGACAATGAAGTCAAGTGTGAAAATGAATCAGCACCATTCACTGCAGCTTCCGATAAGTTTTTCAGTTTTTTGTGTCAGTAATGTTTCCATAAAAATAATTTTTAGTCTTCAAGCATTTTTTCATGCATAGAAATCACATAAACTGTGTGCAGTATGCATTGATGTTTCATATCCACGAGTTTCCACAGTTAATTACCACACTTTTTATATTAGCAATAAGTGAATAAGTCCTCTTTCCAAGATTTAAAAACCTGAAATAAGGACAAACAATGTGATGCAGACTTGAAAACAAGGGGATCAGTCCAGAAAAAGATCTGTTAGTCAGCTATTTACAAAAGCTCATTTCTGCCCTTCTCTGTTGTAGCAAGTACATCTTTAGCCTTTTCCAAGCTCTCCCACTTCCCAAACAGATGTTTTTTTAGCAGCCCTGGAAGGTCCCCAAATTCAGGCTATTTTGGAATGAGAGAAGGAGTAAGCTCTAAGTCCTGGAGTGCTCACAGAAAAGGCTCTGCCAGACACAACTTCCTTTGTGCAGGAGAGGATCGATCTCCAGCACCCTGCCGACCACTTGCTGAGAAATCTGACACGGGAAGAGGATTCCCCCCTGGAGAAAGCCAACACTGGCAATTTAAGGCTATGTGTGTTTTAGCCAACTTCTTTAAACAAACCAGACTAAGTAAAACTGTGTTTCTGAGTACCCATGTGGGGTGATTAATACTAGATTTATTTGCAATATAGTGTATCTCTAACAAGTCTATGCTTGACACAAGCCTAAAATGTGTTGCATATACTTATGGGCCAAATAATTTCCCAATTCCTCTTTTGTTGTGGAAGAGTTTGGTTAAATATAGTCCACATTTTTCTTTCTTCTTCTTCTTATTTTTTTTTTTTTAACAGTAAAAAGAAAAATTTCCTTTGAGGAAGATGATTGCATAAAGCCTCCCCCCTCCACCTTTTGATTATTTTTTGGGGAAGGTTGACCATGTTTTTCATCTCTTTGATTTTTTGAGATGGACATAGCGGAAAATGGCCTCAGTGAACACAGTTTTGCTTATGAGCCCTGGTCCCAAATTATCCTGTCATGGTTACAAATATCTTTACAAAAAATAGTTTTTCTTTGCTGTGTTGCAGAGAATAGATAAAAGTTGGGTTAAGTTTATGCATGCTCAAGTAAATTGTTACATTTCCTAACTTGCAAAACAAAAGCATAAGAGAAAGGTGGCTTGAAACACTCTGAAGTGTTGCCAGCTTTCTTGCCCTTTTATAGATCACCAAGTATGTGCAAATAATTTAAGGAAGGAGAATAAATAATATAATTTCTACGTAGCTCTAGGTCACTTATTCTGTTTTACAACAGACTTTGGGAAATTCTTTTGATTGAATGCCATTAAGGTAATTTGGGCAGGAAACTATAGTCTCTGCCAGTGGAACAAGTAAAGTATTTTATTAGAGAAACTGAGATCTGTTTAGTGTATTTCTAATTGATATTTCCAGATCTTTCCATATACACTGTGCTTATTTTGTTAGAGGTTGCCTGTGGAAAAGAATACTTCACATCCAGAAAGGCTAACGAACTGGGCCATTTCAGGATACCTTATAATCTTTTTTGTCAAACTTTCTTGGCAATGTCACCAGAGCTTTAAAAAACTGCTAATGCAAAAGGGAAAAGTTGACGTTTGGGATAAGAGCCTTCCAATCCAAACACAAAATTAATTAAAAACATGCAAGATAGTCAAGAACTAGATAATAAACTCTTGGCTTCAGAAGGTAGAAATTATCTATTTTGCTTTTTAATTACCAGTGATACAAAGAAAAAAATATCATGACACAACTTTTATTTTTCATCTTTTTCTTCTTCCCTCCCTCCCCACTATCCCCAATTTATGATATATTTTCAGGGTAGCTGGACCATGAGCTCTACTGACTGGAAACCCTAAAAGGAGTTTAAATGTAAGGAATATTTTTTATTTCTTTAGACTTTGCTTGTTTTTGTTGCAAGGCTCGAAAGCCTGCAAAAATACTCTACCACTGTAAAAATTGGCCAGAATAGATTCTTTCTATATGAAAATCCATTGGGATTTTGAGTTAGCACAGAGTGCATTGTGGCAAGGAACTGCCATGTTCCTAAATGCCTATAGCAACATTAGTTTGTGAATGAATGCAGTTTTGGCTATTTTTAGCAAATCTTGGCGCTCCGTATTTAAAGGCAACAGATATACCAGTGATTTTATGCAGAAATGCTTGTCAGGAGATCATAGCCACTCAAAACAGGTCTCCACAGTGCACATTGTGAAATTGTCTGGAAAGTACTTTCCTGCAATTTATATTAAAATAATATCTGAGTGAAACAGGAATGGAGCACAAATACTTGTGTTGGTTTAATTAGCTTTCAGAGTGCTTTAAAGTAAACCCGAAATTGCATCAGAGTAAGATAAACATATTTTTTTAATCATCCTGATAAAATCATACCATGGTATTTGTCACCTGAACAAATCCATAAAGTACCTTGTTGTAAAGCCAGAGGACTCTCTGCTGCAGTACAGTAAATAATATTCTAAAAATCAAAATCACCTGAGATGAAGGTTGCTGTGTCCTGTTCAAACAAGCCTGGCTTCTTTTTTTTATTTTTTTTCCAAATGGAATTAGCTTTTGGCTATTCCTCGTAACACGAGTTTTAAGTCCTGTAAGCCAACAGGAGTAAAAATCAAAATATGGCAAATTCAGCTCTTTCAGTAGCTGTACTTCTTGAACCTCAGCCTGAAACATCCCTCATTTGTACAAGATTTGGTTAATTCGTGTGCAGGAAGTTTTATATTCTTATCAGAAGAGTGGGAGGAAGTACAAACTCTGATAAAAAGTGCTTTTTCTGCACTTGAAAAAGCCAGACATTGTTGATGGATGATTTACTGAGGCAAATAAAAATACTACTTTGTAAGGGATCCCAGGATGCAATGTAAACTATCACAGCGAAGAGGGCCCAGCTCTTTTCAAAACTGCAGGCTGGATGCTAATTCTGGCAGTCACTCCCTGGTCCTGTGAGGGTGAGTCATGCCTCGCCTGCAGACACAGCAGCAGCACGTGGGGCTGAGAGCCCCTCGGCCCCTGCCGCAGCTCCCTGCACTTGGTGCACCCCAAGAGCAAGGCAGGACCCCGGCTTTCCTCATTTCTCTTTGAAAGGTGCATTCCCTTTCTTCTCAACACTGCTAGAACCAGCTTAGTAATGAAAAGAAGTTGTGCAAATCGAGGCAAATAAGCATTTCCGTACAAAGAAAGTAGCATAAATATTTTACACAGGAATCATACACCCACTTAAATCCAGTGAATAAAGTTACACTATGTACTGTAGAATCATGCTTTAATGTTATGACTCATTGCAAGATAGTAGCAGATGTTCATGAAGCTCAGCACAAAAAAATAGGAAAAAGTGTCCCCATACCCTCTAAATTTTCTCCCCACATCATTACAGAGATGCAAGACACCTCTCTCTAACACTTTGAATGAGTCACTCCATACAATATGAATAAGTGCAGCAAAATACAAGATTACATGAGAATCAAGTATGCAGGCATAGTCAAGAGTTTAGAGACTTTCTCCTGGGAACCAATGATTTATACTTTAGACAAATGACTTTATCCAATGCTGGGACAGATACAACTGCTCAACTGCTACAATTTTCTGGACATATGAAAAAGAATATAGAAGTATATTTTGATGCACCATGTTTGTGTCTGTAAACACAGCATTAGTAAAATGTTGCTAGACTCATCCTTGATAACCAGATCTGTTGAAGGACGTGGGGTACATCAGAGTTGGGGAAAAGGGTAAAAAGTAATCAAGAATCTGGAAGAAAAACCCTTCTGCTGTGAAGCTTAAGTGGTTTAAAGTGGTTCTTTTTGGTATAATCAAAAAGGGTATTAAAAGGCAAAGCAGCCACTGTACCTAGTCACTGACAGGTAGAAAACAAACCTTACATCTGTTCAGTGTAGTTTGCAAAACCTTCCAGGATCTTGTGGCTGAAAGCTGACCTTTGACCAGTTTCCCCTAAGAATTTCCTATTCATAAGGGTAGGAAAATCTCAAAACAACTTTCAGGGATGATGGCAGAAGGACATTTATTGGATTATTTAAAAATAAATTTGATCTCTCTAAACATTGGTTTAATACACTGTATTAAATAGTATCTGAATTATACTGTCTGAATAACTTTGATGCATTTTGTGGTTTTGTTTTGTTTTTTTGAGACAACTTGTAGCCATTTTCCTTTCCTTTTCTCAGGCTCAGCTTCACTTACTATTCCTGATTCCTATAATCTCTCCTCCCTCAGCAGTGCAGAGGGCTGGGGAATAAGATTTGTTGTCAGTGCCTAACAGCTCCCCTCTGCTGCTCCTTGCTCCACACACCTCCACACTCCTCCCATCCTTGCTGAAGTGTGGGATTCTGACAGGTTCACCATTCTTACCAGGAAACTTCTTCCTGTGTGGGCTCTTCCCCACAGGCCACAGTTCCCACCAGCAGCCTGATCTGGTGGTGGGTCTCCACAGGTTGCAACTTCCTTCAAGCATGCAACCACCTGCTCCTGCATGGCATCTGCCATGGGTTGCTTTTTGTATATCTGGTCTGCTGTGGACTTTCATGGGTTTCAGGGGAACAATCTGCATCACCTCATCACAATCTGCATGGTCTTCTCCAAGAGTTGGAGAGCGCTTGTGGTCCAGCACTTGAAGCACCCCCTCTCTCTCCTTTTCCATGGATCTTGCTGTCTTCAGGGCTGTTTCTCTCACATCTTTCCTCACCCTTCTCTGCCAAGCAGTATTTTCCCAGAAAGAACATTTTCCACAGGTCACCACCACGGGGGTTTCTGGGCTTGGCTGTGTCCTGCGGTGGATCTTCTGGAGCTGACTGAACAAGCTGTGCTCAGCATGGGGCAGACACAGCCTCTCCTGGATCACTGAACTCAATACAAGGATAACTAACTGCAATGCAATCACCTGTGACACACAGTAGGTCAGTGTAGGTCCTTTATTTGTTTCTTCTGGCATTAAACTCCATGAAAAAGTATTTTGAAATGGTTTCATGGTCACCAGGGCACAAGTGCTGAAAGAATGGGATCAAGTAGCATGAAGTTTTCACACCACATCACTAAAAATATGTGACAGCATGCAATTAGTTTTGTATAAGCTAGTGAGAGATGGCAGCTAAATGCCTACTTTATTTGCTACCAGTTTATATTGCATTCAAAAAGGGACCTTGGAGACAAAGGGCTCTTTTTCACGTTGCCAGCATGTGAGATCAGGCTGCTAAGGGTGAAATCATATAGTGGTGGCTCAGGTGTGCAAATTTGATAGCACTATTACTTTCAAGTCACCTGCAATATACAGGTACAGCTCCACAGTGCCGTGCCCTACCGCCTCCACAACAGGCGCGTAATCTAGTGTGCGTTCAATTATAGATGAATTTTTATATCCAAGAAATAAACTGTTTGCATTATATCATATATCACTGTAACTCACAAAAGAATCTGCCCAAACCCCCTAGAAAGTCACTTGTCATCCTAAACAAGCCCAAAGAAGAAATGTTTAGAATGTCTTCAAACTACAATAAACCAAGACAGAGGAATACTTAGGAAAAAACACTCTGACAATAAAAATGTATATGTGTGTTTGTCAAGGCCTTCCCTAACATGAATAGAGCAATACAGATTTATGGCTGCAGATAAGCTCATTCCTAAACCTTAAGTCACTAGCAAAATAATCTCACTGGGCTGAAACACTCGTCAACCTCTGCAGGTTTGAGTTTATTATGTGTAACTCAAGGGGGCACACGTGCTCCCTGAGGCAGTGAGGAAGTGAGTTGAAATCCAACACTAAACAGCTACACACCTCCAAAAAACTCCAGCTTTTACTGTCGCAAGAACTCCAACTCAGTGTCCAGGAGAACAAACTTTGAGCTTTCAAAGAATGAAATGAATAATAAATATTGTGCCAGAGGTGAAAAGTATATAAAATAAGTGCAACAAAACCAAAAAAAGATGACAAAATATTGGTGATTGACTCTTTGGTCAACATTTGCCTGAGGAAACTCCTACTCTATGTAGTGTCCAAAATAGGGGAGACAGAGAGTAGATAAGGAAGATGTCAGGGAGCAGATGAGCAGACTCCCCTCTGTACACCAGCCTTCCTGGTCTCTCTTAGCACTGGTTATTAACAATGCTTCCTGTCTCATGGTCCTCTGGACTGGCAGACCCATGCTCACATCTTCGTGACAATGTAACTACAAAGTCGTTTCTTTCAGAATTGTTTTTATTTTAATTTTTTAAAATTGATTTTACATTTATTTGTGCTCCTCAGTTTGCATGTTAATATTTTGTCTGAAATAATTATTCCAGACATGCAGATCACTGCAGAAAAAATATGCATTTAAGATGATCCTTTTCAAAGGTAGGTTCCCCAGGAAGACATCCTAGCCAAGGAATGACTGTTTCTCTCCCTTGGTTTTAAAGGGAGTCTAAAGAAAGAGCTCTGTCATGAACACTTGAATCCTGAAGATGTCTAATGGCAGGTCAGTACCCAGATCCTAGACAACATATTGGAGAGCCTGGAGTTGAGAGCAGAGAGAGTTGAATGTCTTGGAGTAGGTCATCCTGGAATATTAATCAGCTTTCTCAGGCCTGTCTTCCCTCCAGGGCTTTATCCCATAGTACTCGACCTAGCAGATCCTTGAAGAGGCCAAAGTCTGCTCTACTGAAGTTCAGGGTAGTGAGCTTGCAGTGTGCCCTCCTCACTGCCCTTGGTCTTGAGTTCCAACATTTCATGGTTGCTGCCCTAAAATCTCGTACTTGCCACCAGCTCCTCCTCATGGGCGAGAACAAGGTCCAGCATAGCATATCTCCTCATTGGCTCCTCCATCACTTGGAGAAGTTATGCTCAACATATTCCAGGAACCTCCTGGATTGCTTATGCCTTCATCTTTGTTTTCCTAGTCAGTTAGCTTGTGTCAGACCTCTGCTACAACGCCACCTGTCCCTGCCCTCCCTTTCATCCTCACCCATAAACTCTCAGTGATCTCCTCATCCATCCCACAGCAAACATCATGTGCTCTGGCTGGTCACTGACAGAGAGAGTGCCAATGTGCTCATCTCCTCTGTTTGTCCTTTCTAAAAAGCCTGTGTCCTTCCATCCCAACACTCCAGTCACAGGATTCATCCCTCTATGTCTCCATGATGGCACTAAGATCATAGGCCTGCTGGCGTAGTCATACTTTTGACTCCTCTTGCTTATTTCCCATTCTCTGTCTGTTTGCATAGAGGCATATAATTTGGGCCCCCAATGAGGCTGACTTCCTGGCTGGAATGGCTGGAATTCCTTTGGGCTGCTCTGCAGGTGCTTCTGCTGACCTGTGATCCCTCTCCAGGCTCTGGGCATCTATTGCTGACACAGGCCTCAAACTGGTAGGAGTGGGATGTGCTGAGGTTTCCCTCCCCCGGCAAATTTAATTTAAAGCCCTCTCCACCAGCTTGGCAACCCTATGGCCTACGTGTGTGCCA
>VYZP01047057.1:4536-17765 GCA_013400635.1 Hypocryptadius cinnamomeus | reverse complement strand
AAAATCTGCAGGAAAATAGGAACTAAATACCTCCTCAAAAATACTTGAGAGCAAGATCTTGGTCTTAAATTTTCATCTATGTGAGTTTCCATGTACTGAATATTGTGAATCACTTTAAAGACATTTTTCCCTTGGTTCTGGCCCTAAAGTTGAATGATTCTGCCTACAGCAATTGACATTTCACTGTCAAAGGCAGAAAAACTGAAGATGGCTGTTCCTTTCCTTGTCAACTCACATTTTACATATTTTAGTTTGTCTTTGAAGTAACTATTCTTGGAAACCATTCATTCTTCTGTCCTTTTGGATACCAGGGTTGTCAGAAGGATTGTAAAATAATTCACATAATGAAACCAGTTAAAATAATCTTGTGGTTATGAAGTGCTGCTGGAGAGAAAGCCTTCACTTTCTGACTCCTGGTCCTCACTGTGGAGTTCTTCTCTCACTACCCCTTCTCTGTGGTCCTGCTCAGGGTCAGTTCATTGGAAATCTTTTGCTGGGGTCCATACCTCACCCATCAACACAGCTCTGCAAGGCAAGCCATGTGGCCCCTCTCTCTGCCTGCTGTGGAGAGCAGGTGTTGGCAGCTCAGGCCCTAAACCTCTGCAGAGACCTTGCTTCATTTTCTGACTTTATATGAGAAGAGTTTATACTAACAAGCCACTTTGCAGGAGCCAGGACAGATCCCTTTTCTAAAGGCTCACTAATGTCTAGTTCATATACACTAATCTATACCAGGCCTGCTCTTATTCTTTGTTATAAAAGAGAAATGGGGAAAAAACCCAACCCTTTTTCAGTCATTGCCCTCCCTCTATGGTCCCACTCTGACTTGTCCCACCCGTGTTATTTGTCAGCTTTGCACTGCTGGCAATGGAGATCTGAGGCACTGGCAACATCCTCATCACACAGTGGCTCCTATTTGAACACTGCTTGCAATTGTCAGCCCAAATCCTTTCTTCTGTGTCCTTTAATCCTTTCTTCTGTGTCCTTTACTAACATGAAGTGCTATAAAGTTTCACATGGGAGCAAGTGGAGGTGTTTCTGAGCCTGACAGGATGAGCAATGCCATTGCTGCAGAAAGAGAAATGCAAACCCCCTTCTTGGACCTGTCCAGACACAGCCAACAGTGACAGACAGGCTATTGACTGTAACTGCAATCTCATGTAAGACTGGGTCAATAGTTAAGGCTCCAGCCTACAGACTAAAGCAAGCACAGAGCCCAGCTGGCAGACCCTTCTAATGGTCTCACTGAGAGGCTGAAGGTTGATCTGGTGGGGTGATCGTATAGTCACCTTTCATACAGAGGTCGTGCCCCAGGATGGATAAAATCCAAGTGCTGTCAGGAGCTTCAACTAGATAAATCACAGCAGCTGCTTCCCCATGGTGTTACAGCTCATGTACCAGTTCCTTTTTAAAAGGGTTAAATGAACCCTATTCTTTGCACCAAAGTAGCCAATAGATGATAGATATAGATAGATATAGATGATATAGATATAGACACAGATGATATAGATAGCTATAGATATAGATTAGATATAAATATCGATAGATTAGATATAGATATAGATACAGATATAGATATACATATAGATATATGCTCTCTGTGATCTGTGAGAAAAACCTGTGTTCCCTATAGAGCATAAGGAACCCTTTTTCCCTTCTCCTTGAGCTGTGTGTGTCCAGGGCACGAGGAGAGCTAAGGTTTCGGTCTGGGCCCCTTTTGCTCTCTGCTGGCAGCCTGCGGAAACAGCAGCATCTCTGCGTTCAGCACTCAGCGAAAAGGACCTTCCACTGGTGTGTAACAATGACAGTTTGTATTCCTGACAGAGGGAAGGAACGTGCTAACGCATTTTATGTATTCTTTGTCTCTGTGTATGAACTCATGCTGGTAGGTTACATTTACAGAAAAATAAAAGTTAATGTGTGGTGAAAAAGGACCATCTTTGAGTGGCTATGTACGTGCATGTCTGCCTTGTAATTTAATGTAAAATTTAGGTTAATGTATCTCATAACTTATGACCACCCAAATGCAAAGATTAAAAAGGAAAAATTCCTTTTAATCATGAAGTAGAAGCCTACGTTTTTGTTGACAAATGAACAGGACCAGATGAAGCAATTACCTTTCCCACAGCAGTAGTTGAACACCTGGGTGTGTGAGCACAACTACAACCTCCACCCCATAGTCCAGCTGCAGCTTCTGTGCAGGGCTGTAACTCCCAAACACCAGGCAAGCATAAGGGGTGATTGAGTTTAACTTGGAAAGAAAATTGCAAGCAGAGGCATTTAGTATTAAAGGAAATTAATCCTTGGGGTAAGGAAAAAAAAAAGATAGGTCTTAGGAAGGGTTATAGCCACATAAAAAACATGGTGCATTCGCTTGGCAGAAAAACCCTAACCATATTACACCTTCAAACAAGAAGGGTAAGGAGGTATTTCACTGAATTCACCTGGAGGCTGTCCTCTATCTTCAACAGCTTCACTGGGTACCACACTGGCTCCTGGTCAGACGATGCATCCAACATTGTGTGGCTTCTTGGTCACCTCCACCCTGTGTCAGCCCATGTTGGCTGCCAGGAGGGGATGGGTCTGTGGTATTTGAAGTGGCTTTATTACCCAAAGCGAAACATTGTTGGACATCAAAGTGGGTGGCAGGACAAAATTAGTTTCCCGTGGATTCCTAATTTTGAGCTCTGAAAGACTGCATTAGACAGGACATACAGAGCACACGGTATTGACTGTCACCTACCTGTAAGGCAGACACTCCTGACATATATCAGGGGCAGAGACATTTTTCTCTTCTCCCTTCCATATGAACATACGTGTATCAAAATAATTTTCTTCAGCAGAAAGTTGTACATTTGTGCTTCTCTTCCTGCTGATAAAACATTTCAGTAAACAGACATGAAATCAGCTACACCACAATAAGACAAGGAAAGAAGGAAAGAGGAAAGGGCTGACTGCGGGAGTGGGGAGGATTGCTTTCTCCCCAGTAAGGCAAGAAAAGACTCAGTAGAGAAGTTTGATTGGTCTCACTCTCCTCTACTTTTCAACATGCTGAGTTGCAACACAGGACATAGATGCTAGGCAAGCAAATCCAGCACTCAGTGGTAGTGAGATTTCTAGTGGGATTTCAGAGGGTCTTGCATATCTTACCCAGCCTCTGGCTGCTAGTCCCAAAGTCCCTGAAGATGCTGTGTCAGAGTGGACAACTTCCAAGGAAATGTTCTGGGTACCCTCACAGTCATAGTCATGCTCGTATCTGGACATCTGGCTTTCAACGTAGGCGTGAACCATAGTTTTTGTATCCAGAATCAAACATCCTGAGGAAGTTGGTATGATGCTGAAGATCTTGCGTAGGCCAAAGATATCGTGGATCATTGGACACAAAATCTGATTTAGTGAGAACCACTGAGGGCAGGGAAACTGGACTTCTCAGGTCACAGCCTTGCTCCTACCTCTCCACACCTTCACTGATGATGTACAAGTCCCAGACCCTGCTGTGCTGCCCTGGAAATCCCCTCCTGCTGGAATTAGTGAGGTAGAAAGGATGGCCAGCTGAGATCTTGCTATGATTGACCAACCAAAATGGCAAATGCTTTTGGGAGAAGTAGATGCTGAACATGGATGTTTTCTGTGTACAGAGACATCAACACACTATTATCCATCATGTCCTCACCTGTGGTCATGTTTTTAACATCTGTGGCTTGTTTGAACATCTGAACATCATTGTACAGCAACTCTATACATCAAAATTGAGGGAATATTTTTCCCTCTGTGGTTACTAACATCCTCCTTTCACTTAATTTCACTGCTTCCCTGAAGTGATTAAAATAAGCTTCAAGGAAAACTGTAGTAAAGAGTAAAGTTTTCCATTTATAGCACCTGATTAACAAGGAAACGGGCAACTTTCTCCTTCAAATTCAGAGGCATGGGCTTGTTCTTGAAAAGCAGACAGTATTTTTTGCAGTCCTGCCTGTCACACTGTCAAAGGCTTGTGCTTTCTGACAGTGAGTGCACACGGTGCTCTGAACAATAGTGACTGTGTATCTATCTTGAGTGTCCACCAAGAAAAGCCCTGAAAATACAGTGCTTGTCCCCACTATTTCTGTAACAGAACTCCATGAAACTAAATATGAGAGCAAATAAAACAGACATCAACATCCAGAAAAAGCTGAAAACCACACACTGAACATGCTAACTGATACAAGTTTTTGACAATGTTTCTGCATTTCTAGTATGTGGGAATTATCTTCTTCAGGACATTGTGTTGGCCAAAGACTGGGAAACATCAGAAAACAGAGTCATTGCTGGAGCACATGCAGAAAACTGGCACCATCAGTGCTGTTAGATATATGCTATAGGGCAAATTAGAGTAATATTCCCCATTCTAGTAAGTAGGTGGATTTGACAATGGGTCTCCAGTTATTTGCTATGGGTGCCTTTCCCTGTCTTTAAGATGGTGAACAAAGTTGTCTGTGCCTATTTCTTCTTTCACTTCCATTGGAGTTAAATCCTTCACCACAGTATGGAGTATCATAACCTACTTCCTTCTCCTCTGTTTCTTAGCCCAAGACACCCCTGAGGTGCCACTAAGGTGCCAATTCCAACTGAAGGAGTTGTTGGCATTCATTGAATAAAAGCACTGAAATAGCAATAAGAATGGAGAAAAGTGAAACTGACACAGTTATCACAGAAATATTTTTTGGGGGGGACCTGAATTTGATGATATTCTGCTATACACTAGAATTACAAGCCCTTTGGTAAGGAAAATGGGGAACTCTGACATCAGCATAGGATTGAACCTCTCACTCATGCAAGTAATTGCTGCAATTTCCTATAGCTGAAGCATTTATCTCTAGCAAACTCATTACAGCATGTTGTTTGAAAAGAGTCTTTTCACTGGAAGATTCAGCCTCAAGTTGTCAAATGGGTCTCACTTGAAAAGAAAGAGGAGAAGCAAAGAGGAAAGAACCAAGCAATCACAAACCCCCTTGCGTCACAAGTGCTGAATTTTTGCATTTGACACTTCACCTCAGCAAAACTAACCCAATTTGATACTTCATCTAAGCAACATTAAACCAATCTTAAAAAAAAACTCACAAAAACAAACATACAAAAAACCTCAATGAAAACTAAGCAAAAGAGTTAAACAATCTGACAATGAGAGAAAACTTAACATCCCAGATTACAAGAAACATTAAAGTTTGAGCCAAAACATATTTTTTCACTTTGTTCATTTCCTTAAAAATCTTGGACAAATTTAGTTTCGGTTTGTCCAAAACCAAATTTCTTTTGTCTCTAAAAAACCCATTACTTATTGACCTAACTAATCACATTAGCTTCCTTTTAACAGAAGGACCAAATCTTATATTTTTGGGTCAGTTCCCAAATGATAGTAGGTGATGGCAGAGAGAGAAGGAGAGGGTCCTGCAGAAGGTTTTGAACCAATTCATCTATGTTTGTAATATAATCCAAGGTGCCATTAGACCACCCACAAGCAGATAAAGCAATATTTTTGGGGAGCTATTGAACAGGACTTTTATATTGAATGACATGGTTACATCACACACATGTTTCTTCGATTATAGTAGTTTTAGATTTCTATTTTCTTCTGTTACTAAGTATTGCAGTGTTGGTTCTCTCAATAATAATAATAATAACAATAACAGTCTCTACAGAAGAGATCATTATGTACCTATTTTGGGGGAAGATATACTTTTGGCCACTTAGATATGGTTGTTCATATCTAAAGCTGGAAGTTCATCTCCCTGCCAGTCTGCAACTCTGTAACCAATGAACAAAGTTTCTGCAGTTGACTCTTTGAATTCCTGAAAAATTACTGAAAAATGTGGAATGGAGAGGACAACGATTTCATAAGAGGTCCAGGGGTCTGTCAATTTCTATTCAAGTTGGAATGATAATGGAAACTGCCAGGATCATCCTGGAAATTGATGGAAATTTGGATACAGATTGAACAAAAAGTTGTTTTCAGGGCACCAAACAGGTGTAAAATTTGCTTGAAATTTTGGGGTGCTTCCTATCTTACTGGACTCTCTCAGCCCCTTGCCACTGCAGAGCAAGTAGAAATCTGACAAATGCTTACACTGTGGCTGACTTACAGGATGCAGAAAGGACTGTGCCAGGGCAGCTTGGTAATAATTAAAAGAAGATGTGGCAGCATTTTAATGTGCATAATTATTTCTGCATCTGATCTCCCCTCTTCAGGTAAGCATTTAATTTTTGCAATCAATATTTTCTGAAAAATGGTCCTAAGCCTTTGTTAATATCCATGAAGCAGGGTTGAAACCTCTCTTTATCTAAGCTGTGTATCATGTAGAGGCATCTTTTTAACCTGCCTATTATTATGTTAACACCATAAGCATCTTGGGTACCTCACAGCTTTTTTACTTTGGTTTTGTAGGAAAAAAAAAAACCAAAAAACCGAAGGAAGAAATCAGGAAATTCTACAAAAATACTTGGAAGCAAGTGTGTGATGGGCATGGCAGGGGCCCCTCTGAGGCATGTCTTGGGAGCTTTCTGTATTCATAATCACTTCCTACTGTGCCTGCGGCCACTCTGTCAGCCAGCACTGGGCAGCTGGTGGGCGAACAGGCCGTGACTCCACTTCCTCTGGCATCCCCCCGGGATGGTAGGGTGTTCCCGGGATGCTCCACAGCAGCAGCAGAGGGTGGGACAGTCACCCTGCACAAACCACTGCCTGCGTCTGCCTCATGTGCTCGTGTCCCCGTCACCAGCAGCCTTTCATCACTCCTGCTTTTTCAGCCTCCTGCAACCAATTTGTGGATGGTGCTCAGGGTAACGGGACATGGAGAGGTTTTCTGCTTCGAAACAGAGTGCTCGATGGTGCTCTCTAACTCACACTCCATCTCCTTGATCTCCTGAAGAGGATCTGCCCAGTGAAGTGGCTTATACTTATCTCATTTATAGAATGAGTGGCATTTAAATGCCAGTCAGTCTTCCACACAAGTGTCTCAGTGAGCTCAGACTCGCAGGAATACTGTAAAAAGTATCAGAAGCAATTTTAAATGGGGTACTCAGCTGATATCTGTGCAGATGATAACCAACAGCTCTTTCTTATTGGTATCTTGCCTATCAGATTTTAAAATATCTCATCAAAACTACACTTCATTGACTTTGTATTCTTGGTCTGCTGGGTCAAGCAAAACCAGCACTCCACCATTAACTGGGCACCATTCTTCTGTAGTTTTGTAGCTTTCCATTTATGTTATAAACCACTCATGTATGAAAGTATTTACAATATCTTGGTCCATAACTTATAGGAAAGCATTTGTTTGCAACAAACATCAACCATGTATCCACGAAAAGCAATGAGTTTTCCAGACATTGGCCAGTTCCTTCCAGAGGACCTCGTTTTCTGAGGAGAAAAAAGAGGGGGAAATTCATCTAAATTGTGGATGCTATTAGTGAAGGTCATTATTTCTGATTTAACGACCTCAGATTCCCTTGTATCCAGTGGAAATCATCAATACAGTCACCATAATTTCGTGCTCAGGAGGTTCATCTGGTCCTGAAATGACCACCAGCCTTTGCAAAGTACTTCAGGCTGGATTGATGGGCCACACCCAATAAAACAAGGTTCAACGAGGTCAAGTGCCAGGTCCTGCACTTGAGCCACAACAATAATTTGCAGTGCTACAGGCTGGAGGGAAAGCTGCCCACTGGCAAATGACCTGGGGGTCATTTTCCTGTTCAGTCAACAGTGACTGAACATGAGCCAGTGTGGGCCCAGGTGGCCAAGAAGGCCAATGGCATCCTGGCCTGGATCAGATACAGTGTGGCCAGCAGGACCAGGGCAGGGACTGTCCCCCTGTACTCAGCACTGGTGAGGCCACACCTCGAGTGCTGTGTCCAGTTCTGGGCCCCTCACTACAAGAAGGACATTGAGGGGCTGGAGTGTGTCCAGGGAAGGGCAACAGAGCTGGGGAAGGGTCTGGAGCACAAGTCTGATGAGGAGCAGCTGAGAGAGCTGGGGGTGTTTAACTTGGGGAAAAGGAGGCTCAGGGGTGACATTATTGCTGTCTACAACTCCCCGAAAGGAGCTCATAGCCAGGTTCTCTCAGGCTACCAGTGATGGGACAAGAGGAAGTGGCCTCAGGATGTGCCACAGGAGGTTCATTTTGGACGTCAGGAGGAATTGCGCCACTGAAAGGATTATGAACCATTGCAATGGACTGCCCAGGGAGGTGATGGAATCACCATCCCTGGAGGTGTTCACAAAATGACTGGACAGGGCATTTAGTGGCCTGATCTAGTTGACAAGTTGGTGATTGGTCAAATGTTGGCTTCAGTCTTGGAGGCCTTTCCCAGCCTAAATGCTTCCATGCTTCTGTGATTCTGTGATCTTACTGGGTGGACCTACATTGTCTGGAGAGTGAGTCATGACAACTAGTTCATAAGCAGACACCCAAAATTGAGCAACACGGTTCACATTTCTAATCCCTGCTTAGAGGCTACTTAGCATTGAGATCAGCATAATTAAACATGATGCACTTGCTGTACTGTTCTATGCATGTCTGAGGAGCTGGACTTTTATTTTTGACTTCAGGCACAGGAACAGCTCTACCATGAGACTAACTCACACATGCATATAAAGGTCATGCATATGTGTAAAAGCAGGTACAGGGTAAAATTCTTACTGGACAATGACTGCCTTTTGGTTTTGAGAAAACCAGTATGAGTGGGTAAATGTTGAGATTTTTAGATCATGTTACTGTATCAGCTCTGTCTTATGTGCTACAGATCTTGGTTAAGAAATGAGAAGAGTGGCTTTATTCTGCTAATTTCTCAAGCACCTGTCACAAAGTTGTCAAAATCATTAAACATCATCATAGCTGGAGAAGGGAATCAGTTTTCATTCCATATTATCGGTATAAAAATGCTAGATGAGGGCCTGTTCTCTTGTTCCTGCATACTCAGAAGGAGCTCTATGGGTTTTGATTAGAATATCCAAATGAAGAAAATATTAAGGAAAGCAATTAAAAACATGAAATAAACTGCAGCTGGTACCAATTTCAGAAACAGGGAAAATGTACATCTGAACTTTGGGGACCAATTAATCTTGACATAAAATCTGCCCCTGAACTTTTCTGACCTCTTGCAATTCTTATAGAAATGCTTTATTTACCTGCTGAACAAGCTGCAATATATATTTTATTTTTACCTGTTTCTGGTACAGTCTGTCCTATCTTACAGCTTGGGGATGATCTAGAGATGTCAAACATTCCTTTGAGGCTCAGTATCTTGGGATAAACCTTCAAATTGGACAAATTTGACTTCTTCATGAACTTTTCAATTTACCTTACAAATGTCAGGGTGTATACTGTTCCTTTGTTCTGAGAGCATTAGAATAGGTGCAAACTATGTGTGCAGGGTATTTCTTTGCATCTGATCCTTGCTTCTTCTTATTACTCTATCTGTTGTTTTTCTCCTGACCTTTGTGATATGCAAATATCACACATGCACCAGAGAAAATAAGTGCGGCAAGACTGGGACGTGGTGGAGTCCTTGTGGATGCTCCTATGCAGAGATTCAGCAGTTTTCACATCTCCCAGGTTTGCAGCAGTTAGATTTGAGTGGCAGCCTTGCTCTCAGATCCTGACTCTCCCGTGACTGGGAAGCTAACTCTCTCCATATGTTCAGGCATTTCCTGAGATGGAGCTAGTCAGTGCTTGATCATGGATGAGAGTCTGGCATCCAGCTCAATGAAGCTCTTTGTTTAAACCCCATTTATTGACAGAGAACACCAAGCACCCCTTCCTCCTTATCAATGGAGTGATTTAAATACTCCAAACATTGAGCATGAGGTATTGCCTTCCCCTACCCCCTTTGGCATTAAATGGCTGTTAAAGTACAAAATGGGAAAGCAACAGAAGTTATTGGTCTCAATAGTGTTAAGGCAAGATATGGTTCCCCGCACAGGAAATGTCACATTTAATACAAAACAAGTTTCAGACTCATAGAGTTGCCAAATTATTTGAAATGATTTATGTTTCATATATTCAACTACTACTCTAAATCAGTGCCAGACAGATAAAGGAGGCATGATTCTAAATGCAGATGAGCTGTAAACAGACACCAAGTCTGGAAGGAGTGTTACGCTGAGTTGCGAAAACTTAGATGGTTTCCTACAGGTTACCAGAATTCAATATTAAAGAAGAAATAAAAATAGTAACCTTGCTTACTCCCCTTGGACAGAGTTAAAGGGTAGGGAGAGACATCTCCTGATCCACCCTACTGTAACGTCTGACACAGTATAGGCTAGAAATAATTTGCATTCCACCCACAAGATTAATAATAAAAAGGAAATCTGACTCAGAGATGTGTCACTGTGTCAACAAACTTCAGTAGTAATGTATCTCATGTATGTCCTGTCTGTGACTTGAGCTGCAACCCAATCCAAAGACATCTTTAAGGTGATTTGGAAGGTTTGGGAAATTTGCAGAAGTTGCTGTAAGCCATAAAAGGTTGAAAATTCACAATCACAGTGATAGAAGAGCAATGTGGTTCAAATAATAAAACCAAAAATTGGCAGTTCACTTCAAAAATGAATATTTAAAATTATTACAGTAAATTCTTTCCCCTACTCTTTCTTTCTGGTTAACTATTCTCCTGTTCTGAGGTACAGGAAAGGTATTAAGGGACTTCTGGTTAACAAAGGAATAAAATAGCTTTTTTTCACGACTATGGCAAATATGAAGCAATATTGCAGTCTGAAATGCTGTCAGTAGCTGAAATTCTGTCAGAATCACAGAATCACAGAATGGTTGAGGTTGGAAGGGACCTCTGGAAATCTTCTGGTCCAGCACCCCTGTTCCAGAAGAGCCACCTAGAGCCAGTTATTCACCATCATGTCTATACAGCTTTTGAGGATCTCCAAGGATGGAAACTCCTGAAATTCTCTGGGCAATGTGCTCCAGTGCTCCATCACCCTCACAATGAGGGTCATATATTTTGATTTGAGAAGAAGTACACTTAAAGGAGCTAAGAAGAGTTAGAAGTGCAATTATCCAGGAACTGTACCAGCCCCCCCAACTCCGAAAATTAAAAAATTATCTCACATCTATAAAGAATATGTTGCAGTGCAAGAAAACCATTGTGACCAGTGGATTCACATTTCAATGGTTATGCAAGTCACACTTTAACAATTTGTACCAGTTTTCCTGCCTGTGGAAACTCAAATGAACAAACAAACAAACATTTTCAAGTTCCCTCAAGAGTCTCAATGCAATATTTTAAGAAAGACTTTTTGTTAGACTTTGACATTTTGAATGGAGACCTGGTATGGCATGATTTTTATCATTAAGGTACAAGGCAGGAAATACAATCATGCAGAAACTGTGTGAACTGAAGCTTGCAGAAGCTGATAACAAGACCTTTCCACCAAGCCAGCTAGCTGGTGTCAAATCTCATTGGCTCATATTCAGGCAATCACAGTTGGAGTTTCTTCCCCACATTTGTAGTTTGCAAAATGTGTCTCTCAGTAGTGGCAACTCCATTCTTGCATATGGGAGGATAAAATCTTCATCCTAGAGTCAACTGCTATAATTGTTTTGGATAGAAATCATAGGACTCCTCTGAAGGCTCAAATGTATCTTTCCAAATTATTGTGCATAAGGTGAGCTGTCAGGATTTCCAACAGTTGCTTGGGAATTTGCTCAGAGCCTCTCCAGTGCTGAGACAATACAGCACAGGTCCTGTCAACTGCAGGAGTTATAGCAGCAGAGGTCTGGCCTCATGTCCCAATTCAGGAGAACAGAAAATCCTCAGCAGTGGGGCATAGTGGAAGCAAGATGGGCACAGGTCTAGTTTTCCTTGAGGGCTGTGCAGCAGCTCTGTCACAAAGGCAGTGACGTGCCCCAGTGTCCAGCGTGAAGGAGACAGGCAATGCATCAACCTTAACTTATCCATGTTGAGATGAAGATGTTTTCAGTCATGTTCTGATCTCACTTTGCAGGTTTGTATCACTGAGTGCTGAGACTTCAACCTGTGGGAACCTTCCAGGCAAAGGTTATTTCACTCATTTTTCTGGCACACAGTTAAGGCAAACTTAGCCAATATTATACAAGTCATATGGTATCAAAAAGATATGCCTTCAAAAAATGGCCACAGCTCCCCTGTGATTGATATGACAGGAGGGAAACAGGGTAACTAACAGTGTGGGGATTATGAAGACTTTTCACTGACAAACAGATGCTGTGGGTGATGTTAAGGAAAATTAATTATTTAAGATTAGGAAACTGGGAAAACATGAACAGATCCTGTATCAAATTCAGCTTTCATAAAGTGGCTTTTGTGGTTATATGTAGTTATTCCATTTGTCTTTTTGACCAGAAGCTGCTTGGGCTCTAAATTTTCTAGTTTCTCTGCTCACACAATGCTAGTCACTCTCTACATCTAACATGGGGGCCAGGAGTACTTTGCCTCTGGGGTCCTGCTCTGTGGGGTGATGACACACTATCTCTCCTCACAGCTTGGCTTTTGGTAGCTACAGTAACTTGGGCAGGAGGCAGCCGCAGTAAGTTCTCATGTCAGCAGTAGAGCGGGAGGCCCATCTGTGCAGGATGCACACCCAAGTGCATCTGGTACTGTTTTGGAGACTCAGTCCAAACTGGGACCTTTAGGCAATACCAAAACATAAACAGAAAACATGAACTGAACACTGATGTGATGTACCCTGGCTATAACTACCCTGGCTGATTTGTTAGCTATTTCTGAGATTTTCCCGGAGTTTGTTCTTTCAGACTGAAGCTTCAAACTCGTAAACCCCCACCAGCTTCACTTTACACTCCTGAGCCTGCCCACTGCTCTCAGCAGACCATCTTCACTGTACAACACCAAACACTAGGCAGGATCAGGAAAAAGGATCATGGCAAAAGTAGGAATGCAAGCAGATCTCCTGAACCCAGCACATTGTGTATGGATGAAAAAGCAATTTGACTAATCCCTTGCTGGCTCTTTGCTTTTTGCTTGAACTGCTCCTGCGCAAAAACTTTCCTCTTCTGCCTGGAAAATTATTTCATTAAAGGTGTCAAGTCCAAATGAAGAAAAGGTGCATTACGAAGACAAAGGACATAAGGGCGAATTTTGTGAACATTTCCTTCCTTCCTTCCTTCCTTCCTTCCTTCCTTCCTTCCTTCCTTCCTTCCTTCTTCTGTGTTGTGTGTTGCATAGCAACACCTTAAACAGAAATG
>VYZP01047055.1:2275-45401 GCA_013400635.1 Hypocryptadius cinnamomeus | reverse complement strand
CTGCTAAACAAACCCCGAACTGAATCAAGCAGATATTTCTGATTTTGTTTTAGGGTACCTGATCATCAAGATATAGCCTTTGGGGCTTTGCAGCAGGGTACCAATTGCCTTGACACTTTGGGCCATTTTGCAGATGGTGTTGTTGGAGTTTATGAATGTCATAATGCCGGGGGAAACCAGGTCTGTATGCCATTAATTTTGCTTTCTACAGTAAGTCTTCAACAAAAGAAAGAAAGTGAAGCTAAACTTTTAAACTCAAGCAGTTACTGTGTATTGGTGAGAGAAAGATGAATCCAAACCAGCACATCAGTTGTTGTTACTGATGGGCTAAAAAGCTTCTCCCTCCAATATAATTTTGCATTTTCAGGATTAGAATCTGAACCCAGAGATTCATTCAGTGACCATCACATTATCCTCTTCCTTTGTCACTAATATGTGCTTTTGCACTAGAGGCCATAGCTTCCTTCCCAGGGGTTTTGTACTTGCATAGAAAGGTTTTTTTTCAATGAAATGGTGTGTTTGATTTTTTGGGAGCAGTTTTTACTTAAGAAAATATTTGGGTTGCATTAAGCATATGGCCTAAGATCAGCAAAATAAAAGATTGCTTTGCTGTGCTGCACTAATAGTCATGTAGAGTTTGCAATAGTGGAGTATAAAAAAGTCTGTCATAAATCCCCATTTGGCTCTTCTAGAAAACAGCAGTGCCTAAATGTTCACTCACAGTAAAGGGAGTGTTTTAACAAATCCTTTCTAATCCTACTCCTAAACTAATTGAAAATGTGTTAGCTCTTTAAATGAGAGCATTAATTATTTCAAGGAATCTATTTATGCAGTTGTGACTTAGTTATCATTCATGAAATACACACAGAGGTTCTCACTGCTTTGTGTGCTGCTTTGTCCCTAAGTCCTTGTCAGATTAAACCTGACTTTAAATCAAGTGTAATATTAATGTGTCAAGTACAGCTGTTAAAATAGAAGGCTGACCAATTAAAAACTACTCTTGAATAAGTGTCAGAAATTTGCTCTAATTTAAATTAGAAAGGGGAAAACCTAAAATAAGATGAAGCCTAAAATGAAGTCATTTCCTGGAAGATGTATGATGATAATTTATTCAAATCAACATGTGAGAAATGCCTCCTCTCCCTATCATTAAAGAGAATTTATCAGTGGAGGCTTTTTCCATTACCTTTATGAAAGTACCCTCATCTTTTCAGAAATCACTGTGGGGTTTTTGAGAGAAAGAGTAGACGTGTCACAAGTGCCTTGGAGCAGAAATCATAGAATTTTCTGCTGATGTTGTGTATTCTTTGTAGATACACAGTTATCTTTCTCTTCCAAACTCCCCTCCCCTGAATCTGACCCTCTTCTTTCTATGTGTGTTGTTTTTTCTATGGCATTGACCTTGACAAACTACTATGCACTTGCTCTGAACAAATACCTTTGAGAGGACATTCAGACAGGTTAAGAGGCAGAATGGGTCAAAACCAGGTTTTATGTCCAAGCAGAACTCTGGTTGAAAAGAAACAACACCATGGGAGGAGAGGGATAGGGAACAAACCACAGTCTTTATAACTGTACTTTGTGTTTTGCACCTTATTCTTATCAGGAGGTTTTTCAGGGAGTTACGGGCATTATAGGCTGTGGCAATCTTCTATAACTTGAAGAGTGTACTCTGTCCTATGTTCAACACAACTTAAAATGCAAAACCTAAGTAAAAATGGGATTTCTGCCCCTCTTTTCCCCTGCTCTCCCCTCCTCCAGGTTGGTAGAACTCAGTGGTAGTTGTGCACCTCCAGAGGGCTGAATAGCTTGTGGTGTGCTTGACAATATGCAAATATGCAGGGTTGTGATAAAGAGCTAAAGGTAAAATAAAATGCACTTAGGTTCAAGGGGAAGGCTTCAGGTTAGTTTGTCTACTAACTTTTTATTTCTGATTTGACACAGATTTTCTCAGATATTCTGATTTTTGCATAAAGCTATCCAGTTTCCAGCCTGTGCCCTGAGCATATGCACTGCTTGCAATTTTTCTTCTCTGGTGTAGTGGAACTTGTTCCATCTTATCTCCATTATAGTCACAGTTACTGATCTATGGAGGAAAGTATCTATACACTGTGTCTTGTAACGTGAGGGGCCATCATGTAGATGTTTCCAGCAACAGAGCTTGGAGCTTTCATGAAGCAGCTGTACTTTGGCTTTTGAAAGTGTTAACTTCTTGCATAATTTCTGTTGTGGCTGGGGGTCATACAGCCTTTTGATGGAAGGGGGAAGATGTATAAAGGCAATAATTTTCGAGGCTCTAACTCTGACTGCAAGGTTCTCAGACGCAACTTTTGCTACATCCCTGGTAGTATTTTCAACTATAAATCTTGCCAGGGAAGAGTTTGGGGCCATTTGTAATTCCTGATAAGCTCTGAAAAGCTTAATTCCTTTAATATGGCTATAAAAAGTGGCTATTAATATTTTATTATACATTAATGGTTCTTGTTGACATCTTAGAAACTGGACAGAACTGAGAAGGCAAGTAATTTTGCTGTCATCTGAATTTAACATGCTGAGAGTAAAAGGCGAAGTTATCAGCTTAAGAGTTTAGAGGACAAATAAAGGGATACACAGATTTGTCCTGGCTTTGCTTTGTTTTCTACAGTTGTCATCATTCTGGCACTTGCAGAATACAGTACCCATCCAGTGGCTTGGACCTGTATGATTGTGGTTACTTGTAATCTCTTGGGTTGCAAATTCTGTCAGTGTTCTGAGCATCTCTTCCCAAAGAGATTTAATAATTGTTAAATCTGCTGAGTTTCAAAGTAATTATACATTTCTTTTATTTCTGAAACACTTATTACATGCAAAATAACATTTGAATGTTATTTAACGTACTGACTTGGCCCTGTACGTCTAAGGTTTTGTATTATACAACTCTAAATCCTCTTAAGTTGCTTGAGAGAAGCTAATCATGCCATTTTAAGTAGTTTATAAGCATGATTTGGATCATTAGCCTGGCATTAATCAAGTGGCTTCTTTCCTCAAAGGGTAGTTAGACAAATGGAGACCAATGTGGACCCTGGAGACCAAACTTGAAAGGAGAGAGGCATATGGAGAGAGTCTGAACATCACTGCAAGATCAGGCTCTGTGTGAAAAGATGCTGAGATCAAACAAGCTGGGCAGCAGTACATACAGAGCAGCTTCTCTTTGCTCTCTGTTTAAGAGTTGCATATTTAAACACATTTAACAGAGATTCTGTTGTACATCATGCCTTGGATGGGAGGAAACATTCTCTCTATCCCTTTTGTGTATTGCTTTCTGGTGGTCTTTATTGTATTAAGAACTGCTGTTTCCTCACTGTGGTCCATGTGCTTTGTTCAGTGTGTGGGCAGGGTGGCCAGTGGTGCTGCAGACCAAGCTTTTAGGGGTTTTATGTATATAATTTAATATATATATTATTTACAAATGTAGAAATCCTTCCACATAGAAGAAAGGGGGAGGTGTAATACAAACACACACACATATAAAACTTAACATCTAACTAAATAAGCATTTGGAGGAGTATCTCCCGCGAGGCTGTGTGGCTGCCCGCAGCAGCTGTGTAAAGCCAGCAGAGGGAGTGAACAGCAAGCGCAGCCCTGAGCTGATGTGGGAACACTGAAGCAATTGGAATTACTGTTTGAAGTGGACTTTTCATCTCCTGCTCTGTGGGAAGCAATGAACTGTTCTAATGCCTGTACCTAGCTATTTGTAGGATTTTAACTTGGGGTGTATAAGCAGAGGTAGCATGTGTTAACATACACAATTTTGTACATTTTTTTGTTTCTTCCTTTTTGTAGGAATGGGCCTTAACAAAGGACAAGTCAGTGAAACACATGGATTTGTGCCTTACTGTTGTGGACAGAGCTCCTGGTTCACTAATAAAACTTCAGGGCTGTAGGGAAAATGACAGCAGACAGGTTAGTATGTCATGATTGCACTCTGCAAACACTGGGGAAATCAAGGATGGTGAATAAACAATGCACTGGTGATCTGTCATATCTTCTATAGGCTCTACTTTTACTGTTGTTTGTGTGTGTGAAGCTAGGATTCTTGATGTCATAAGGGCAGAATAAGCTTTATCCCAACAGGGCCTTATGTAAAGGTTTCACCCATTGATGTGTAACAGTGTTTAACTGCCTCCTGTGTCTTCTGAAAGAGTTTGTATATTCCACAATGTCTTTTTGAAAGATCTCACTCAGTGAAGTTTGAATATTATGTATTCTGTTTCTTAGAAGAACGTGGTTTGGCTCTCCTCCTTTTCAGTTGTGGCCTGCTTATAGCAGCACTAGAAATCCCTTAAATTCATTTTTATCAACACAGTATTGTAACTTCATCTATTTGCCGTGCCTGAGGAAATTCACATTTGCAGAGTCATACCATCGTTTTGATCTAGTCATAAAACAACTCATCTCTTTCTGCTCAGTCATCAGTTGTGATCATCTGCCAGCTTCCTTGCTTCTGTATCTGTTTTTGCAGACAGGTAACTGAAACACTGTTTAGCAATGAAGGAAGGAATATTCTTGCCACTCTTCAGAGAAGGAAACTAAGGAAGCAAGAGTTTCTTGATTAGGTTCACAGGCATAATATGGTAGACATACAAGAGAAACCACTTCCCCTTTTTTTTTACCTTTATATTTGGGATTTATTCTGTCCTTGACATAATCTTGGACAAAGAACTTTTGACAGCACAGATTGCTTATCTTTTGTAAATTGAAAGGTGTCTGACAAATGTCTGGATTTCTGTAGAGCTGTCTATAGTGAATGTGCTTCTTGCTTCTCTATGTTCAGTATTGTAGTGGTATGTGGACGGATTTTGATTCTCATTTTTTTTCTTCAGACCAAAGGTGTCACACAGGTAACAGGGTGAGACAGTGTATCTGAGAGGTTCTGAACTAGAGGGAAATGTGTTGGTGTATTCTGTGTTTTGCAGAGTGTTAGCAGAAAGAACAGCTGTTCTGGCAAGGCTTGCCAGAACTTACATACTCGTACTCAAGAATCATCTAAACTGCTCCTATTATTGCAGTTTGTACACATTTCCAGGTACAAGCCAGGGAAGCTTATGAAGACTTCTAAGGACATGATGTAGAATGCTTCGTTTTCTCACTTTTCCAGGTCAATAACTGTATTTTCTCTTCCAGAAATGGGAACAAATTGAAAGCAATTCTAAACTGAGGCACGTTGGCAGCAACCTCTGTCTAGACAGCCGAAATGCCAAAAATGGTGGTCTCACCGTTGAGATCTGCAATCCTTCTTTGTCACAGCAGTGGAAATTCACACTTAATCTGCAGCAGTAGAAGGACTTACAAGCAAAATGCTGTTTCAACAGAAAAACATTGGGCAAAGTTTTGATTGAATTACTGATGTATTTCTTAAAACTTTCCACGGAACTTATATACCTCAGTATTCCACCTTTATCTGAAAGTAGAGTGCTGAAGCAGACACCAGGGATCCAGGGGACTCGGAGCACTGCAAAGATGTCGCTGAGCATTACTTCACAGGAAGAAGGAACTGTGCTGCAGACTTCAACTGTTCCTTTCTGTCTTCAGCTACTACTTGCACAGCAGATAATTAACTCTAGGAACAACTGACGTATTGTAAACAAAAGGATCTGAAGAAACATCTGTGGGGAACAGTGTGGGAGGGAGGGTGGGAAAAATTACTAGGAGAAGGTCATCTGAAAACTCCATTGGAATAGAAGTCATGGTTTGTCATTTCCAGAACCAGAAGTGTCATTTTGAATTTTCTTTTTTTTCTCCTGTGTGTACTTGGTAATTTGAATATGAACTTTTCTATGATGGACTCTAAATATAAATATATGAAAGTATATCTATTGTCAGCTCCCAATGATTTGTATCAGTTTTCATCATCCTATAATTATCAACAAAGTGATTGACATATGTATAACCAGAAATTGGATCGGAGTGCTAGGAGAGAGAAACTCTGAGGGTGCGGATTTTGTGCTGCTGGGTATGATGTCCGTGCTAACACTGGATGCTTTTGCTTTGCAAACTGGATCTACTTCTTAACAATTCACCCTTGCTGGAGATCATGAAACTCAGGAGGAGAAAGAAGATAGCAGAGGAAGTCAATGTATCTGCCCAGATGATTGCTTGGATTGTTTATTCCAGCTTGGAAGTTCATCACCTGTGCTCTGGATAACGTTAAACCTGTACTTTATATTTGTGTTGATCATTTCTGTAGTACTTTGTCTTTAAAATATTTCTTCCTTTGTTACAAAATTATATAAACTGCACAGAGCTTTTGTGCAGGTGTATTGGTTCAGCAGAGTTTTATTCTCGGCCCTAATGAGGAAAAAATTGTCTCAAACTCCCCTTTTGAGTTGTAGAAATAAGTTAGAATTGAAACAGCACTGACAACAGCACAAGATCTGAATTTTAATTTGCAAGGATGAGCAGCTATGTAATATCTCTGAATTGCACTTGCTTAATTTATAGACCTACTACTGGGGAACTTTCTTCCATTTTGTTTCTTTAAATGTAGCTTTTGAATGAATTCAGGCTTGACTCTGGGAATCAGCCTGGATACCTGCATAGCCTATGTGTTTTTAACCATAGAACTTGTGCATTTTGCAGCTTCAGTCTAGCTGATGTCTTTTTTATAAAACTGCTATCAAAGGTAGCCCCAACTTTGACTTGTCCTTTCTTATGTTTGCATAGACTATATACTTTTTTATTAAAAGCAAATGCTTCAATGAGCTTTTAAAATGAGAAGGAAGGTAAAAAAGTATTAATAAGTGAGACAGCATTGACAAAAATTAGTGCAGACGTGGAATGCCAGGAAGTGGTTTTGAAAAGATGGATCTTGGGAAAATATAAGGGTTGATCATAAGGAGATGAAAAACATCTGCTGTACTGTAGTATGATGGTACAGTTCCCCTCTTTCTTTGTCCTGGAAGTAGAATAGTTCCTGATTTTTTTTATTTTCCCTTGGCTGTACCTATGCATCAGGTGTAGAGGTGGTACTCTCATGGGCAAGGTGGCTTCACTGTGCCCAGAGATACCTTGCGTGTCTGAAGTTAGGACCTGCAGGTACCTGCTTACCTTTTGGATGGGGCCCTTAAATCCAGTTTTACCCATCCATCATCATCTGACTTTTTTTATAAATAATTAATATTTTTTCTCTGCTTATCCACAATCCACTTTCTCCAAAACTTGCCTGTTTTAAAGGCCAGTGGATAAACTATTTTCAGCTTTCAGTCTCTCCCTATAGCCTTTTAGCCTAGCTGAGAACTTGAAGAAGGTATTTCATAAACATAGCAATAGATGCCTTCATGTTTTGGAAAACAAATTCTCAAATATGAGCTCAGCAGCAAACCATTTGTTTGAGGCTTTGGAAAACAGAATTTAAAAGGAAGTTTAAAAAACCCAACCACTCAGCTTCAACTGTGGAGGTATTTCCATTCACAGCTTTCATCTGATTGAGGGTGGTACTAACTGAAATCAGCAGCTGCAACTCTGAATAATAACCTGCCTCTTATCTCTGAATCAGAATTGCTAGTAAAAAGAAATTTTTAAAAATCCATATACCATTGTGTTAGTCTTTAATGACTGCGATATTCATAAAGTAGGAGTATCTTTTCAGTAATTCCCCATGGATGTTGTGCATAGGGGTTTTAATATAGAAGCCTTATGCTTTTCTTTGAGGGAACAGACAAGAAGTGGTATCCTTTTGTTATGTTTACATGACAGTGTGCCAAAGTTACTTACTGTGATTTTAGGGGTTTTTAATGCTGAAGAAATTCATCCATTTGAAAGATAAATTAAGAGCCCTTGAAGCAAATTGTGATGGAGTCTCCTGAGAACTTTTCTTACCGTCTTCAGAACAAGAATGGTGATACTGTTTATTTTGCAGATTTTCAAAACATAGTTTGGAAACTGTTTTTTTCAGTTGGTTTGAAAAGTCTGCTGTACAGAGCTTGTACTTGTTCATTTTATAGATGGAAACCATCCTTGAAAATTTGTTTAACTTAAATAAAGAAGAACGCTTTATAGATAAATGTGTGCTGCTTAATAGAACTGAGTAAAGCCAGTAAAAGTCTGCCTGGAGCTTGTAGGCTGAAGTAGTTTTCAAACACTTCATTTCACTTGGTTGCTTCATAAAGTTCCTGTTCTATAAGTGTGTATATGTGGGTGTATATGTTTATTTATGAAAAGAGATTTTGTTTGTGTTTAATGTTATAATTTTGAGGAAATTGTTGTATTTTAGGTGCCACTGAGAAGAGGACTAGTGCCGACTGTATAGTCACCTGAAAATATGTTGTCATAGCACTCCCCCTTCTGTCCCTCTAGGCCTGAGCTTCTGGAGATTTGCACTGTGCCCCTCTTTGTTCCCAGCAATCCCTGTGCCAGGGCCTGGTGCAGCTGCAGCTCTCAGCCCCTCGGGGTGCCTGTGCTCATGGGCTGCTCTGGTCTCCTGTGCAGGGTGAGCACTCGGGTGTTGCACAAGATGATCTATTGTAAATATTTCAACCAAAAAGTTTGGGTTTTTTAATAAAGGTTTTTAGGGGCTAGTTTAGAGATTAAATGAACCTGCACCAGTACAGCTGGGGAGGGAGCAAATTCCACTCAGGAGGTGTGAAAGGAAAATTTTCCTGCTGCCTTAAGAGGAAATGGGGATGCCAACAGAGCAAGGCCTGCCATCCCCTTGGCAGAGCTGGGGTGCAAGCTAAGTGGGCTGGAGATGGGACCAAAAATTTCATCTGCAACCTTCTGTGCAGCTTCAGAGATGCCCCAGCTTTTGGGGCACATCATTCTTTCCCACTCCTTGGCATACAGGGCTAGGTTCTTTGCTCCTGGTCTAAGAAACTCAGCTTTGCAGTCAGCCCCAGGGGCAGGATTGGCCAGCAGAACTTGCAGAAGCATCTATAGGAAAGAGTGAAACATTTCCACTCTTAATTGTACTGACAGGAAGAGTTTTACCTAGCAGCCTGTGGGAAAGGAGAAGTACAAACTTCCTCTGTGGAGCAGAAGTCAGTGACTTTCAAAATCTAAATTAAATCAAGGAAATAGGTCTTTAATATTAATCGCTGGCAAAAATAAAAAGGCCTTGTCAAGCTGCAGTAAACAAAAGGAACAGTTTTCCATCTGCTGATTATATTTGAGAATTCAAATGAGGATTCTCTATCTTAAATGCCCTTTAACACCGGGGAGCTGGCAGGTGATACGTAAATATAATTATAATGGGCTTCTGGCAATAGAAGCTTTTAATCTAATCCAGTGTTAAATGTAGGAGTCTGTCACGTCTCTGCCTAGTCTTCCATGTTTCCTGTGTGTACAGTTCTCAGGTCACTTCTCAGTGTAAGTAGCAGGACTGAATGAACCATCCAGCAAATTTTTGCATTGCTGCTGACCAAGAACTCCCTTGTTGCCATGTTAAAAAGTTTCCATGAAAAAAAGTTTCCTGTTCATTTTCTGGAAATTCAGGTCATGCTTTTTAGCAGTTTTTTATGCATGGGTTTACTCTGCTTGCTTGTCACTGTGCATTAAAGCAGATATCTTTATACTGCTTTTATAAGGGAATGTTTAAGCTTTACTCTTTGTGGATTTAAAAAAGCATTTAAAATCCTGATTTTTCAAAAAGATGCCTTTTTGTATTTAGAAAGGAAGCTGAATTTTGAAGAGAGAAAAAGGCTGCAACCTGCTTGAGGTAAAGACTGTTGTCTTGTTTGAAGTGGGTCCTGTAGAGCATTGCCCAATTCCATTCTGGGGTGTTACTGCCATAACCTTAGTTGTTTTAAGATATTTAAATTTTGTACACAAATACCAACATCTACTTTGCCTTGCTTAGGTTTATTTTAAATGTAGATGCTGTATGAATTTACATGGCCGTGAGTGGCATGCAGGCATCACCTGTGTCCTCCTTCAAGCATGAAACACAGTGAATAATTTCATAGCAATAGCTTCTTACAGAATGCTCTAGCAAGAGGCTTGTTCCTCTACAGAATCATTTCAAGTGAATGGAGCCACTGAAAAAACTCTGGGATAATAAGCCATGATTACAGAATGAGCACAAATGTCAGGGTTGCCGCTTTTGTTAGTCTGCACATTTTATTTACAGCTTAGCTTCCAGTAGCTATTTTAAGATCTGCTAGTAATCAAGCTTAAAAATTTGAAATAAACTCAGTCCACAGATGTTCTCTCTACAGCCCTCCAAGAGGTCTGAATGGGTGCAAAATACTCTTTTGATTTGGTTTGATTTCTTGCAGCACAGCAGCAGGTTGCTGCTCTGTATGCAGGAAGAGGGATCTGTTTGATTTCAAGTTCCTATTTCTACCCAGAAGCTGTTTTTAATCCAAGGACTTTTTGAGGTATTGTTTAATTAAAAATTATCTGGAAGTAGCAAATAGCTTTCTGTCAAACCTGTATTAATTAAAGGTCACCTTTGGTAGTCTGCTAAAAACAAAGTTAGAAGATTACAACCAAGGGTCTGTTGTGCTCTGGTAGTGTGATCAGCACCACTTCTGTAAAATACTTTTCTCAGCTTCTGTGCCACCTCTCCCTGTGCAGCAGGTTGTTTTTGAAGTGACCAAGGGTAGATTCCTGGTGGCTGCTCTGTACTCAGCTGAGCCAGCCATTGGTTGCTGCTGACAGGGAAAGGAATGCTGATCCTGCCTCTCCTCCCTTGGGATAGTGTTTCTGCCCATTCCATAAGACAATATAGGGAAACAAAACCAAAGAAAATAGCCAACAACCTAAACATAGAAAGTGTTGTCACTCTTGGTGGCTGAAAACCCTTTGAACTTGGCTTAACTAGACCATAAAATCAAGCCTTATATTTTTGTAAGAGAGACTGAGGTGAGGGATGCTCTGGTTTGCCTTCCAGTTGAGATGCCTGTTGTAATAATAACAACTTATGCCAAAGCAGCCTTATTGCTATATCTAATGCCAGCAGTACCTGTAGTATCAAGAGAGGAGGAACACGGGTGAGAGAGACAAAAAGATTTTAAGTTTTGCATCAAGGTCTTGGTTTCAACATAAAGCCAATATTTGACAGGGAGTTTCCTACTAGAAAGGGATATAACACTTTGGTCTAGGCAGTCTGGAGAAAGAAAATGCTGCACCCTGTGTGCAGTTTGTGCTTTGTGTGGCATGGAGCACACCATACTGGTGTTAGGCTCTCTCCCAGCTGGTTTCAGAATTGCATGAAGACATTGCTTTTACTTTTCCTGTTGAATGAGTTATTTGAGAGAGGGGGCATCTTCAGGTCACTGGTGAGGATCAGAGCTTCTGTCATGGGAGGAGCTTTAAAAGAAAATTACACACTTACTCTCTTCTTGGTGTCTCGGTAGAAAAGATTAAAAAATGTGAAGCAGAAGAGAAAGGGGTGCAAAGTGGGAGGGTTTGGAGAAGGAGATGCAGAGCTGCAGCTTAGAATGTATTTCAAAGTCAGTAATTCATAATTCAAGGAAAAATGAGATCAGGCTATCCTGTGCTCTGTAGCATCAGCTGTAACATCTTCAGCAGTGGTATCTGTGCCAAGTGCTCAGCTTCTGTCTGGATGTGACCTCTGGGAAGAGCTCAGATGTAAAAGACCAGCTGAATTTTCAGAAGTTTTTAGGACAGTTAGTTTTTAAAAATAAAATTTAGGAAGTTTAAACATCTTGAGAAACAGATGAATTTGAGAATTAGGAAATCTTCAGCTGATCTGATTCTCCTTTTGCCAGCTCTTCCAATATAAGTTTGTTATAATGAATAATTGCTTCCAGGCTGAATGTCTGGCTTCAACTGCCAGCCATTTCTCTGCTGATTACGTTGTAACTCCTTAAACCATTTTTTCATAGAATCAGAGCTCCTGGAATATGATTCATTTCTTTACTTTTGCCCATATAGACTGAGCCCTTAAACTTGGTGAGAAGCAGGTTTTTCATGTCACATATTGTTACAGCTCTTCCCTGAGCTGTCCTCAAGGCTGACAGAGGGCTAATGAGGGCTGAAGGTCCTCCTCTCAACTCCAGAAAAATCGGATGGTACCCCTATGGTTGTTACTCGTGTAAGATTCCCACTGGTGCTTCTCACTCACATTGTTCTTGGGGCTTTGTAAGAAGGACGGCCAGGCAGTGCTCTGAATGATCCTGAGGGGTGTTACATCTTCCTCAGCTTCCAGCAAATCCAGTGTGGCAAGGCAAATCAGAGTTGGGCCTAGAGCTGTTTGTTTTTCTGGATGAAGTCAGCAAAGAGAACACTGCTAGATGTCCAGAGCAGTGCTTGTAGGCAGCTGGTCAGAACTGATGCTCTTGAGGGCCTGTCAGTTGTCTCAAGGAACATCCCAAAAATTGATTGTGCACCTGGGAATCTCTGTGGTTCCCATTTTACAGAGCAGGATTAGGTGCTGGAATGCATCAAAGTATTAGCACATCATACTGGTTAAATCTTGAGGGGAAAATGGAATAATGGAGACAGACATAGCTCAATTACAAGCCAAGTGGCACAGAGTGGATGCCAGGGACCATTACTTTCCCTCCTGAATCTGAAGTCCTTTATTAGCAAGGAGCAAGAATTGTCCCATTTTGAGCTAAAAAGGCAGGGTGCCTGTACAAGAAGAAGTTAGATCATGAACAGTAAGGAGTATATGGATAGGGAGTTAGCTCATGCCTGTTCTTTACAAGTAGTGAGTGAGAAGACAAAAAAAAAAAAAAGAAAAAAAAAAAGAAAAAGAAGAAAACAAATATGTTTCCAGGTACAGGTTTAGGACAAAAGCTCTTCATATTGTTGAAAATTACTCCATGGATGTGACAGCCCTTTCAGGGGAAACCAGGGCTGTAAAACATGCAAATGTATAAATGGGCACCAGGAAGTCTCTACAGATTGATGGGAGCTTGAGGGGCAGGTGGAGATAATATTATTTGGTTTTAATTCCATTCCTTTGGTCTTTCCTTAGGCAATTGGCTACTGGGTTATTAAACCCTTCGGTCCATGCTGGCTTACATTTTTCACCTGAAGTGTCCTGAGGCTGGACAAACACGTGGATGCACTGAGCACCTTTGGAGCACAGCATGCAAGAGAAGACAGTGCAGCACCAGGAACGTGCCAAGGGATGGTGCCAGGTGAGCACACCCAGGAGAAGTGAGCCAGCAGCTGGTATTTCATGTGCTGGGTGGAGAATCCCATCTCCAGCTCTCATCTCAAATTACTTTTCTTGCTACTTACAAAATGGTGTGCTCATCCTCTCACATAAAATGTGAAGATGTTTCTGGCTGTTTTTTATATTATAATGGAAAATGGCTGCAGTTTTTAAATTTCAGACTTTCACATTGAGAAAATATGGGGAAGAAATGAGTCTGGAAAGCATTAGTAAATTAATTTTGTATTTTATTGTGAATAGCAGTTTAGTACCTTTGGGGACCAAATTCTACATGATTTTAAGAATTTTATTCCTATCCAAAACTGCCACAGAAGTCTGCCCATAAAATTTGCGTTTTCAGTAGGTAGAGGATGGCGTCTTTGACATTCTGGTGTCTTGTCATTTCATGAGTCCCTAAGGACAGTCTTTAAAAGCTTCTGAGGAAAACAGGTTATGTAGAGTTCTGAAAGCATGTCATGGGATTCACAATTAGCCTGGATGCAAGGATCTTTGTGCTGCATTTGAATTTTGACCTTTGTTAGCAGTGTCTGGGGAAAGGCTTGTATGAGCTTCTGGATATCCTCACCTGGCACAAAGGAGGTCCTGGTTCAAGGTGGGGCACCCTGAGCTCCATTGCTGGAGAAACTATGAGAAAAAGGGCAGGTGGCTTTTGCCCCTGGGAACCCCTGCACTGTGGGATTGGTTGGAACCAGCCCTGCTGTTTTGGCTCATGCCAGTACTCTGGTACTTCTGTGATTGACATTGTATGGGTTAAACACCTCCTGGTAATGAAGCTGAAGATGTGCCCAGCCTGTGTGGAGCAGAGCTGAGCCTGGCAGGAGTGAGCAGTGCCCTTGTAGCAATGACCATCAGATGACTTTCCAGGAAGATTTTAAAAAAAAAAATAGGAAAAGCATTCACTTATATAGATTTGGTTAAATAAAAAGTCATTTCATGGGGGACACAAAGGGTGAGCCCAAATCTGTGCGAGTGGAAGGTGACCCTTTAGCCTGCTTGTTTCAATTCTGGTTTTGCCTGAATACTTGTACTGGAGGAGGCATCAAGTCAGCCTGGCTCCCTGTGCCCACACAGGCTGGAGCAGGAGTAGTCACAAACGGTGTTACCGCTCCTGCCGTTGTGCGAAGAGCTCTGTTATTGTGCTGGTGCTCTCTGGTGGGGCAGGGGAGGTTACCTGCCCCTCACAGGAAAGATCTGGGGAAGGGAGTTGTGCATACAAAAGAAGCAGTCTGAGCCCAAGGTATTCCCAGAGAAAATGCTTGTCTGTGCAGGATGGTTATTTCTGTGTCCACCTATGCATGCCACCCCACTGCTGTTTTATTTGTGAGAAATGTCCTTCCCTTTCCCAGCAGATGGACTTGGTTTCCCTTGTGGGTAGGATCAGAGTCGTGCATCCTGTTGGCAGCTCTGCTTTCTTTGACTGGGTGCCCTGGAGCATGAATTTCCTTAGGAAAGCCAGAGATGGCAGCAAGACAAGTTTTCTGCTGGTTCCCTTGCTCCAGTTTCCTCCTTTTGGCAGAACAGGATTGGATTTTCTTTCTCACTATTATTATGGGCTGCAAAGAACAGCTCTTAAATTAGCCCTGAGGAGGTGGAAAGGTAGAGGAATCGCTGTGGGGAGCTTGGTCTGACGCATGTAATAAGCACAAGCTCCACCTGATTCGACTGATGAACCCTGTCATAGGCACAGCCCTCTCCCCAGTTTGTTTCTGTTGTTTTAATTAACTTTTGGCAGCCACGCCAAATGCAACTCCTGCACCTTTTCCCAACCACTGCTGCAATGTTACAGTGAAGTTCTTTGGCCACAGCTTGGCTTAGGACGCTTGGGTCCATCCAAGGAGCCTCTGGTGAAGCTCAAGGCCTGGTGGGAAGGTGCCTAAATATCCCCCAATAGTGACCCATTATCCCCCTTTCCTGAAACACTCCTGGCTCCATCTTCTCCCCACTGCTTTGAGCAGCTCAGAGTCCAACAGCTCTGCTGTTCTTCCCACTTCTCCGGGACACTTGTGCACTGTTTGGCCAGAGATGCTCCTGCTGGGAGGGCAGAGTTGGGCTCTTCAGCCATTCAGTGTGGATGCACACCCATGGGGATACAGATCTGGCATGTGTGACACTGGCCCTGTCACCAGAGCCTCTGAAGGCTGTCCTTCCCTAGGGGAGACTTCTCGTCAGCCCCAGGGACTGTGGAGCAGTTGCAGTGCTCCAGCTTGAGGGGACAAACACCCTGGAGCGCCAAAGCTGGTGGGGAGGGAAGGCAGCACACAAACCCCATCAGTGCCCTGCAGCATCCTTGGGCAAAGCAGGATTTAGGTCACCTGCCTAGGGAGCAGTTTGTGCTCTGCTGACTGCCTCTATCACACAGGCCTGAGGTGCTGACAGGAGAGAAGGGCAACTTTTGAACCTCAAGTATGACTTCCCTTGGCTTCAGATAAAGTGTTATGGTTTGCTTTCAGTGAGGGAAGGGAGCCTTGCAACCACCCATCTTTACAGAAATCTGCCCTAAGAAGGTGGAGCTGCTCATACATTCCTGGGTGCTTCAGCCTTTGTGTAGAGCCCCAGAGAACAGCAGCCTCATCAAATCTCATCCACTGTGGATTTTCATTATCCACATGAAAAACTGGGTTAAGCTACCTCAGGCAAAAGAAATCCTGCAGGCTCCAGTGAGGCTGTCATTGCTAGAGAGGCTCTGTCAGCTGGGAAAGGGCACTGCTTTCGTGCAACAGTGAACCTCACCGTGTTATAAATAGCTCCTCGTTGTTCGGGAGGAAACAGAGGAAATGCTTTCTCACTCCCTTTCTCTTGCATTTTCTCCTTTCAGGTAGCACAAAAGCCATTTGGTTACTTGCAGCACAGGAGCAGAGCTGGGACCAGGGGCCATAAAACCAATGAGACAACAGGCAGGGTGAGCACATGGGGAGAAGAGTAGGGTCTGGCATGTCTGGTGGTTAAACCTGGGGCACAGGCATGAGGCAGGGTCCCACCCACAGGGATGCAAGACAGCATTTCCAGCTCCCTGGGGTCTGGGCTGTGGCAGGCCAGCTCCCTTGCAGCCCAGTTGTGTTTGGCATCTGCTCTCCCTTGCTCAGAGGGAGCCTGGTCATCAGCCCTGCAGGCTGTGCTTCAGGGAAGCAATCAGGGAAGAGTCCCTCCCAGCACCTGCAAGCTGTTCATGATCCATGATTTACCACTGGCCTGCTGAACCATCTCTCTATATTGAAATTTGGTGGTGATGCTACTGGAAAAATCACAAGAAACAGATCATATATGCTGGCCTGTGGGCAAAAGTTCCTGAATTTATTTTGTTTCTCACACATGAGCAACAGAAAGCTGTTGCTGGCAGCCGCTGAGTCCACTTGAATGTTTGTGCTTGGTGTGGGTTTGTGTGTACTTGCCCCAGGCTAGGGGAGTTTTTTTTGTTCAAAAAAGCAGCTTCTAAAATCACTGTATTGCACCATGCATTGAAATTGGTTGCTGTCATCTCAGGCAAGAGAATGCTGCTGTGTATGGGTGATTGCTTTAAACTGTCTAAGGCCAGTTTGTTGCACTGGCCAAGAAAGGGCCACAGATGTTTAACAGCTGGTCTGAGTCCTACTGAAGTACCTTTCAGATCCTCCAGGGTCACCTCAAGATCCTGGCTGCAGTAACAGGTTTTCTTCATTAAACATGCAAGTATTTCTTCTATTTTAGTAAGTTTATTAAACCTGACTTGCAGTATTTAATAGCACTACTTGCTCAGCCTGGCTGCAAACTGTGGGTGATCATCCATGACCAATTTCATAAATACTTGACATCACTTGGTGTCTGAAAATACAAACTGTGGAACTCTGCAGTGGCACTCTGCAAATTGCTTTACTGAACAGAGCAATGCTCTACCTGTTCAATATTAATTACAGGACAGGAGTGAAAAAAATTGTGATTATCTGAAGACAGAAATGCTCTGCTGGTGTTATGCCAAGCTACTTGTTGGGATGCCTCTCTCCCACCCAGTATCAGAAGAAGCTGTGGGTTTTAGGTGGTGGTGAGTTGTTGGGCACTGTAATGAGAGGACTGAAAAAAGATGAAGTGGAATGTCAAGGAGAAGAGCAGCACACATACTCTGGAGGAACACCAGCAGGTACAGAATTACAATTTTCTTTGCAAAGTGTTGGATGGGGCCTTTCCTCTGTGGCTGGGTGCAAATACGATTGCTTCTGCTTGGCAACCAACTTTTCCAGTGCGTATGTCCAAGATATAATTATGCCTATTAATTCATGTGTTTGTCTTTATCTCCAACTGTTTCAATCTGAAAAGGCTGGGATACTGATAGACTAGTAGGCAATGAACTTTTCCAGTTCCTGAGAGTGATTTGCAATTTATTCTAGCATGGCTGCCTGCAGATGCTAGTCTTATTCATAGCAAATAAATGTCTCTCCCCTCCCTGCTTTCCCTCAAACCTTTCCATTTTTTGGGGATTGTTATTTGGCATCATTTTAGCTGACTGTTTCTAAATTTTGTGTGTGTCCAGGAGAGATGGAAGAGGTTTGCTGTGCTGTTTCCTCAAAGGCTTTGAGACAATGTTGCCATCTTAAATCCTGCCTTGTTGCCCCTGGGGAGTCTGAATCTGGCAGCAGGAATATCTAGCATATCTTTTAAGGTTGCAGTCCAGCCCTGAGCCATAGAAGTAGAAAAAGGAGCATGTTTTGGCTTATTGCACCTCGGTGTGTTGACACTGCAGTTGGTACCTGCTGCTTCCAGGCCAGTGCAGGGCAATGGCTGCGCTGCAGGAGGTGAGTCCCTCTGCTCAGGGGAGCTGATTCTCATCCAAGTTTGAGGATTGCCAATTCCCTGTGAATCTCAGAACCTCCACTGCTGCTGCTCTTGCTTCTTTGATGAAGGACAGACTGCAGATTCCCAGGCAAAACCTGTGACAGGAAACATAATCTGCAAAAAAAGCCCTGGTAAAATACATGAATCCCATGCCAGTATCGCTGGCACAGGTATTCCTGAAGAATCCTGCCCAAGCCCTCACCTGGGGAAATGGGAATATCAGAGAAGCGAGAGAGGTTTCTGGTTTCTCAATTCCCATCACCTTTTGTGTATTGATTTCTTAAACTCTCATTCCCAAGACAAAACTGTGACTGTGCTGTAATCTAAGGAAACTGCTGCATGGAGACTGTCTCTGAAGAGAGAGGAGATGGCTTTGCTTGGCAGGGGTCTGATGAGATGCCATTCATTACTGCCTGTAAAGGGCTTTTTCAAATCTCGGGTGAGGGTGCTTTAGGAGAGTCTGTGCTTTGACTTGGTGACAGCTGGGGGTGTCCTTCTCTGCAGTGTCTTTGAGGTGGCAGTTTTATTCTCTCTGTTCCTCTCTGGAGACAGAGGGACAAGTGGAACAGGATATTGGAAAACACTGCAAAAGGGCATGTTAAGTTTGGCTTAATTAATAAAGACCACGTTGTTGGAATTAATTGTGAATTCTCCTGAGAATAATCTCACAGGAGATTGAGTTACTGTAGGCCCTGGCCTGATCTGAATGGATGGCAATGTTGTGAATGCCAGTGCCAAGGTAACGTGTGTGTCTGTGTCAATCAGATCCTGGGTTTCATAATTTCATAAATTAAATTCCTTCTTTTATTCAATTAGTTTGCTAAAGATCATTTGCATCGCTTATTGTACCTCTGATGGTGTGGCCTGATCAGACACAGCGTTAGCTCTGGTCACGGCACATCCAGGGAACAAAGTACTGTGCTGCTGGGGGTGACTCTCCAGCCATGACAGGGAACAAGGAGAAATCCTCCTTTGGTGTATGGCCCAGCTGCAGTCTCATCTGTGTGTAGCTGGTCTCGCTGCAGGGCCTTGTAGTCCTCTCCTCAGGTGCCTCCTGCTGTGTGTGCCTAGGGAGCGATGTAGGGAGGCACCCGTGCGTGGCTGTTCCCATCTCGGGGAGCCCTGCCCTGAGCCAGGGCGTGGTCATGCCAATCCATCACCCTGATGATGCACCTACACATTTCCAGCCTCTGCACTCCTTTGGGATGAGCCAGTCTCCACTCTGAGCTGCATGCATGCACGGTGGTTTGATTGCTCCTCGAGCATGGATGTGACATCTCGCAGCAGAAACTCCTGAGTTCCTCCCCTGCTGCTCAGCAGTGACTGCTGTGGTGCAAAAAGCACACAGCAAAGGAGAAAAGGAGTCTTGTTTCTTGTGTGAAGGGGACAGACTGGCTTTCAAACCAGCATTAAGGGCTGCCAATGCAGCTACTTACATGTTGAAAAGATTTCTGACATCTTGGCTGTGTTGAACAGCCAGAATCTCTTGCCTGTCCTTTTGTGATACTAAGCAACTTCAGAAAAATAGTCTCCTAGGGACTGGATCCATAAAGACATCAAATAGGTCAAGGGGCTTGTTGCTGCTTCCTTCTGTTAATGTTTTGTTTTCCCTGGAATTCTGGCTTTTTCCGAGCACAGCTTAGATGCAAACGAAATTCCTTCACATGGAAAACACAAGATGCTATGAAGAAACACCCTGAGCAAATCAGAGATGGCAGCCCCACAGATCCTGCCCACAGGTCAGTGCTGAGCCACACTCACACACCTGGAATGCTGGGCAGCCCGGTCCCAGTGGAGCCTTTGCAGCCATGGGGAAATGAGGAACACAGCCCAAGGCATGGGGGACATCTTTATTGTGGCTGTTGGCAAATACTGACTGTAACCCCACTCGTGTGTTCTCCTGCAAGGCTTCTGCTACCTTGGGGGAATAAGGTTTAAACCAGGTCCTAGCAACCTGCTGGCTTGGAGCTGTGAAACAGCAGCCAACTGCAGATCACACGTGTCTGGTTTTGCCTGCAAATGCCACTCATTTGGCATGCAGGTCATGGGTTTGGTGGGCACCACTGGTGGTACAGACAGTGCTTGCCAGGAGGAGCCGGAGCAGCGAGAACCAAGGGCTGGTTCTGTTCAGCACAGATATTCCAGAGCTGGGACAGCTCTCCCTGTCCTTGTGTCCACCCTGCTCTGCCCTGAGGTGGCTGGGAAGTGTTGCTTGTCAGGGTCAGAATGGCATGGCGGGGGGAGACAGTGGTCCCCTTTCCTATGTCTGTGTGCCAACTACACTGAAAGGCTTTTTCAAGTCAATTTTTTCTAAAGGAAATGCCTTTGTCCCCAATGGCTGGACAGAGATGGTAGGTTTATGATTCTGATGGTCTTAGAGTGTGAACCTGTAACTTATCTTGCAGAATATTCTCTACGTCCTTTCACCTAGGCACCCAGATCATGACCAAACATCTTCCCCACATAGTTCAGAAAAGAACAAGACAGGAAAAGCAACAGGTAATATATCTGACTGTATTTCAAAGTTGTTGATTGTAAACAAACTTTGTTGAAGAAATAAAATCACATGACAAGATATCAGAGTGATACTATAAATCAATTTTGTTATTGTTGCCACACTTCACATTTTTTGGAACTCGGAATTCAGCTTATGGTGTACAAAATTTGTAAAAATTTATTGCAAGCGTGCCTTTGTGTAGAACAAAACTGGTGTCACAAAAGTAGTTCCCTGTCCCATGCAGAAACACAGCTGTGTGTCTCTTACTGTGAAGAGGTCACACACCTGCATTTCCTGAAAGACTTGGCTGTTACAAAATTGGTCTGAGAATATTTTTTAAAAGAAAAAAAAAAAAGTAATTTGCAGTGTATATTTTACCTCTGTAATTTATGCTTTCAACAGAAATCTTTAGAATTATAAAGAATATGGAACTTTGCAACAGAACCGCAGTTGCTGATGGTGTGAGCACAGCCCAGTGGTCTTGAAAGCGCTCAGCCAGCTAAGGCCCATCTTTGCAATTGGAACTGTCACTGCATTTGATGGAATGTAAGTTGCACACATTGAAAAATAAATGAAAACAAAATGTCAATGGGGAGACTCCTTCTCCAGAATCCCCATTGTTCCTGTTTCTACTGTGGTACTTCCACAGTCTGTAGCTTCCATGCTGTGCTGACATGCAGCAGTGCTGTGACTCCAAGGCTGATGACTACTGAACACGTATAGCCTAAGGAAAGGCATGGAGTGAGGCCAGGGATGTAGCTAAAGCAGGGTTTGTGTTACTCAATCAGCTGTGCAGACTGGTTATGTTAAACATCAGCCTTTTCTTTTCATTCAAAGGCAGCAGGAGAAGGGGGGTATACATGCTGGAATGATGAGAGTTAGAAGGGATCACCTGGCTCCTCTCTCTCCACATGCCCATCCTCTGAACTTTCCTCTGCCTTCTCAAACTCACTGTCACCCTTGAATTCCTCCTTGTGTCTGTGTCTACATCCCTCCATGCTGATTAGCCACACCTTCACAGGACCGGATTAATCGCTGCCATAAACCTGAGTTTTGTTATCTCTGATATCACCCCCAGACCATGGGATCAAGCTATTTTTTTTTTTATTTCAGTACTGAAATGCCAGGCAAATATTTGGTTTATATCTAGAAGAAAAATCCAGGTTGCAAAACAAGTCGGAGAGACCCGCAAACTGTTTTCCATCAAATGAGCAACTATGTTTCACAGAGACATGCAAATTGTTCAGCAGTCACGTTTTGCAAATGCCTTGACACAGATTATTTGAGAACAAGACCACAAAGTTACTTAGACACAAGTGGGTTGGGGTTCTGGACAACTGAACCTAGTGCGCTGTGCTTTGCTTTTAAATTTCTAGGCTTTTTGGGGGGAACTAGTGGAAATAGGTCAAAATGCTCTGAAGGCCAGAGCACATTGTAAATACTTGAAGTGTGAAAGCATTTGCCAGAGTGTTTATTTTAGAAACAGAGTTGCAAGGGCTGGGAGCAAACTGCATAGGCCTGGAATTTTCCCTTTCCTAGAAAAACATCTGAGACCAGCTTGACTACGTAGTCTGCTTGTCCAAGGAGCTTGGATTGCAAATTGTGATCTTGTGTCTCCCTAGCTTTTTTCCCCAGTCAGGTAGTGCACATCACGGTCCTACAGCACAGCAGGACAGTCCTCTCCCACTGGGCTCCTCCCCCAGGGCCCCCAGGCATCCAGAGTTGTTCAGGTACAGCAAATGATGCTTTCCTGGGTCAGGTTTTCACACTACACATCAGGTGGACCACCCTGACATCCCATACAAGCAATTATTACTTCAAAGGAGTGATACAAAAGGGATTTACCACTTAAGGCCTTTTAGTGATACCTAACAGCTGTTCACCAAACCCATCAGAGTGAAAGGGCTTCAAAAACAAAGCAAAACACAAAGAAAATCCCCAGACCCTGTCAAAGATCTCTCTATGACAGCAATGCAGAGCTGAGGAATATTACAGCCATGCCAGTTGGAGCACTGGGTGTGGTGCTGCTGAAACCTCTTTGGAGTCCATCCAGACCTGCTGGGACAGCATTAATGGGGCAAAGCAGACAACACCTTCACAGTGATTGCAATCAGAACAGCCTGCAGAAACAATACCCTGTTTCATCTGAGATCTGCAAAACAACAGAAAGGACCAGCAGAGCAACGCTACACAAGTAAACTGAAAATCCAACTCTGTGTTGGTAACCCTTCCAGACTGACCAAGAACCTGCAGGATGCTTTGGATGTGTTCTAAATGCAAGGAATGAGGGAAGCAAAGGAAAGTGTGAGGCAGGAAGCTTCTCCAGGGCTAGATTTCCAGAGAGGGAAGGCTGTCACTCAGAAGAAGAGGAAGAAATCCTTTTTACAAAGCACAGATGTTCTCAACTGTTTCCGAACAGTGAGGTGATGATACAAAGGTGCTTCCAGTTCATTATGCTTCTGAAGACAAAGGTAAGTTTAGGAAGAATTGTGACAGGAATGAATACATATCAAATAGCACTGATGACAGGCTTGCTTTTGAGTAAATGATGTGATGTGTTGATGCAAGTATCCTAGTTAACAGCAGGCCAAATATATACCTGTTCTGAGTTTAGAGTTCCTTGCCCTTGTGAAACTATAAACAGGCCTTCGACACTTCAATGTTTTTCTCAGCCAGACTGAGATGAGCCCGTTTCACAAACAACCAATCTCACATCAATCTGAGCGTGAAGGAAGTGCCATGGCAAACTCCATAACAGAGGTGGATGGAAGACTTCATATTCCATCTAAGCCTCAGTGACTTTTCCTAACTCAGTAATTATTTGTCTGAATTTCACACTGTTTACTGGACTATTGTAGAGCTTTAGATTTTCCATATATCTAAGTTCCTCTAGGCTTGTTGGGCTCCTACATTTTATCAAATTTTCTCTTACCTTTAGTGCAATTTGGTTTTAACTCGAGCCAGGAAGGAAACTGTGCTAAGTCCCACAGCCCTTACTTAGGGGGAAATGATATTTGGCATACTTTCATTTCTAGTTAGGAAAAGTGCTTTTGAACAAGAACCAAGTCACTGAAAACATAGAACCCGGCCTTAATCAGCAGGAGTGCAAATCCACTTTACAGTTTCATCACCCCCCTTATCTGTGCTGTGCCTTGGCGTCTGGTAGGAAAGGAAAAGCTTTGATAAGCTAATGATGTCTCAGGAGTGCTGAGGTTGTTACAGCACTTTGCAGTCCTTGCTTGGAAAGTACCAGAGATGCAAAGAATTATCACAGCAGCATAATCCCCCAATCCCCCCGCTTTCAGTGGAATCAACTCTACCACAAGGGGACTAAGGCATGGAAGAATGAGCTACTGGAGGCTTTTTTCACTACTCACTAGCTCAAGACAGACTTCTAAATAACTGTTAGAAAGAAAGTAACATCTTTGGGGGGAAAAAAAAAGGCCACAGAAATATATCTGGAGGTAAAGAACAGGAATGCTGTTTTTGAGTTGCTAAATTAATTTTTTTTTAGAAATTACCTGAAGAAAACAAAGTTGTACTTCTATAAATTATGACTCCTACACTACTTGTATATAGAAGGGTTGGGGATAGAGAATAGAAACAGAAAATGGAGATGATATTTCTTTAAACTGTGCCCTATTGTCAAGTGTACAGATGGACTGAAGTAAAAAGTGGCAGAATTCCTGCAAGCCCTTGAAGCATTTTTCAATGGAGACAACAGTGGAAACCACTTCCCAGTGGCTTCTAAGCTCTGGCAAGTGTGTTATTACACGCTGGGAGAAGAAATGTTTCCCAAGAATGGATCGTGGCACAACAGACATTTCCTGAAAGTACTGTGCATAGAAGGTGGTCGGTATGTCTTACTGATGGTCTCGGTTCTTTGAAATAAAGTTTGCATACCATGAACAAGTAATTATCAGTTTTTAGAAGTACAGTTCTAAACAAGTAAGTATCAGTTTTTAGAATGTCAGTGAAAATTCAATTCAGCAGGAGAGAAAGGAGCTGTGCTGTGCTCCCTTCACTACTTCAGTGTAGAATTCCTTTTTTTTCCTGAAAAAGTTTAGAGACATTCCTCTGTGACTTGGTTGAAATTTTGACTGCATTTTGCCTACTGCTAAATTCTCAGATCTCTTACTCAGATTGTCTTAAGGCTACAAACAACCCAAACTATAATTTCACAAGCTATTGCACAATTAGACACACACACACTATAACGAGCATCCTTGCACTACTTTGAGACTTTTTCCCCCCTTTAATTACAGAGAGGCTTTAATGTTACAAGCAGGTGGGGAACCAAATCTGAGTAAGACAGTTTGCAGTAAAGGAAATAATCCTGCACAGGCTGAGCTGCAGTTGACAAACTTTAGCCTTTTAAAAATTATCCTCTATCTTCCTTAATTACTTTGCCTTGGTTGTAGTAACAGAAAAAGTGCAAGATGCTTTTTCAACAAGGAGAAATCTTAACTTCCCCCAATCCTATCCACTTCCAGTCAATAAAAGGAAAAGATGAGGGGGAAGAGTCATCTGTAGGTATAGACTACACTTTGGTGGCTTTTGCTTGTTGGCTCTGAGAGCCAAAATTCAGGCATTTTGTACATACAAATATATATAAATATTTTTGCTTACTTATGGAATGTTTGTGCATGATAAGAACAACAGTTCCAAATGATGAGGGATATTTAAGGCTAAGAAAATGAAATTCATTGCAAAGCTATAACTTTGTTTTCATTTTTCTCCTTTACAAAGGAGACTAAAGCATCTTCCCTGTAATAGTCAGCCACTGTGTAATCCCCCGTCAACACCAATTCTAGGGAAAACTACTCAGGACTCAGTCCCTGAGGCAAAAAAGTTGGATCTCATGATTTGAGCTCAAGTAATCCACATAATTAACTGCATACCTTGGTGAAAAATTAAGTATTTCAAGGCCTCAGGCCTACAGTCATCCAAAAAAACAAAAGGCATTTTCTGTATGGGATGGCCTAGATCCAGGCCTTTAAGCATACATAGTTATGTAACAATTGGCCAAGGGCTCCAGATTCATCCCAGGGGCTTACAATGTAGCTGGGGAGTGGTCTGCCTACTCCTCAGAAATGTCAAGTGGCTCCAAGGTGGCCTTGGAAACCATCCCATGTCTGCTGGGGGCATGGGTATCCTGCACATAGCCCAGCATGGCATGGGAGTGTAAGGAAGCTGGACTTTTCATTGAAGCCATCCCATCAGTAAAGTTCCAGCCAAACTTTTCCTTACTGCCCCAGTTTCAGCTACCATATAAATTTATGGGATATAATGATCTAGTAGCTACACTTCCTGATCCAATATAGGCTGGCATTGTCTGAAGCAGGGAGCAATAAGAACACTCTGTGAATTTCCTGAAAAAAAGAAAAATATAGGTTTATATTGCTGAACATTTATTTTTCATGCTTCAGGCTAGCTGCTGTCTCCCTTTGAATACTTACAAGACTGACAAGAATCAGCTATCAAACACACTGAGTCTGAAGAGCAGTGGTCTCAGTTCTCTGCAGGGTCAAGAAATTTTGAACTCATCCTTGGGTTCCTGTGCAGCTTGGCATTGTGAAGGGCTAGAGTGGTACAAACCCACCCCCTTCTTTTGTGGTTAGGAGGCCTCAGTGCACAAAGTTTTGTCCTTTCTCCCATGTTTCCTGGGTGGAGACCTTGTGGACTGAGAAGTGAAAAGGATGCTTAGGACTCCTGCTGCTGTTCATTGTGCAGCTGGCAGGCAGAGCAGGATGTATGGGACAGGCTCCAGGTTGTAGCACAAGCAGAACCACCTCGAAGTAAGCCATGGCCATCCCCTTCTCTCCTTGCAACCAGGTGAGATCTGCCTCTAGGTCTCTGCCAAACAGTAAGACTTTGGTGGAAACAGGTGTCAGTGCAAGGATACTCCATGGGCTAGTCATTCACTTACTAACCCCTGCTGGATTCTTCCTCTGTTATTATTTGCATGCTATGCATTTGCATGTCACAGAATGATGAAATCTGAGGAGTTTCCAAATTTATGTTGGTTACCCTCTATTGCCTCTTGTCAGATAGATACATGTAACCTGGTGAGATTTACACTGATAAATCAATCATTCATTCCTCTTCAATCAACTCGAGTCATTCTTTGGGAATAAAACTTTTCAGGCTTGGGGTCCTCTAATCAACATGGTTTTCTGCCCTGTAAGTTAATGCAATTCTGTTTGTGCCCATCACTGCTAACCTTCAGAATACAGAGTTTTTTGATGATTGAGTTGTGGACTGAAACCAATAAAGTGTAGAGGGGAGGGTAGTAGTTCCCCTCAGTATTGATTCCCTCATTTCAATCATACCTCTCTCTCTTGGCATTGTTTTCTGAAACTCCAGTGGCTTTCAGATTCCATGAGCACCAAAACATGGCCTTGACCACCAGCTCACGATGATGCTTGTCCTCTACAGTGTCACTCAGAACAGAAGAACTCTTTGGGCTTGCTCTGTTTTAGCAAGGTTTAAGGTTGGTTGCAACTGGACTTCTTTCCTTTTCTAAGACACAATGCTACGTTATTTTGCTAAACATGTAATCTCCCTAATTACAACTACTGTGACAAGCCCTGAACTCTACCAAAAAGGATTCCTACAGAACACCCCACAGTGATAATGGGAAACACTTGGCTATTAGTGACTTTTTTTTTTTCCTGCCAACTGTGTGCCAAACAAAATTCTAAAGTGGACCAAAAAAGGTCTTGACAGTTACCAAAGAAAAAGCAAGAAATTATTGTTCTTAAAACTTTAACAGTCCATTACATTAGCTTTTTAAGCAACATTTAAGATACAGTTGAAATTAAAAAAAAATATAGTTGGTATATTTTGATTTCTCACCTGTACACTGACCGTGGCAGTTAAGATGTGAGGCAGTATTACTTACTGGTTTACTCACTGTTAATTACAGTAATTAACAGTAATTAATACTTACAGTATTAATCACTGTTTGTGTAAAAAAATGTTTCATCGTGGTTAAAAATCAGTGTAATGTATTTGTCATTTTAAATTAACTAATGTACTTGGTTTCTCCTACTTTTTCTGTGTTCTAACTGGGATCAAATTGTCTTATGTTACATTAACAAAAACAAAGGGGAAAAAAAAAAACCCATAGAAAGAAGAAATCATGAGTGGTCCTCAGTTGCTGGCTGCCTGCCTGTGAAGGTGGTGCTTGTCCAGATGCCTGCTGCAGTGTCCCTGCATGGGCTGCCGCCTGTCCCAGCGGAGGACAGCAGCGACGCCTCGCGGGACGCAGCCGCGCTCAGCCCGCGGTGCAGCCTCACGGCTTGGCCCGCAATTTAGTAACTCCAAGGAAGGTGCAGGGTTTCCTGTAACGCCCATCTAGGACTGCTGAGCTGTGCCAGCTTCTGACAAGCTCCTGGCCCAAGAGGAACTTTACAAGATGACCCTGTTCAACAAATAGCATTGAGATGACGGCTAATTTAACTCTGTTTTCGGGTACAGATTCCCACAGGGCATTCACATATGCAGTTTTGTGTCAGCTTTTCCGGTGGCACTTTCTGCACGAGATGTTTACATCCAGCTGATACTAGGAACAAAGTTTGCACCTCTCTAGTGGCATCACTTGGCATTTTTAGATGACAGCACTGGTGGTGTCACAAGTTCATTGCTTTGCAGCTCCAGGTGTGGTATCTTCTGCTTTCCCTCCAGCCCCTGCCTACGCCACCAACAGCAAAGCATCAATGGGTGGGTGAGGTGTCCTCCAAGCCCAGAAGCTCCTTTACAAGTCTTTCACCAAACTGTGCACGGCTGTACCTTGTCACATGGTAGGCCTCTGACATTTTGTAGAGGATGTAGGCGTTATTTATAGCGATGCTGATGGCAAACCAGAACACTTGTTGCCAGGTCTTGTTTGGTTTGTGAGAAATGAAATACCTAAAAGCCAAGGAAGAAGGGAAAAACACTGTTCAGCCAAACAACTGCAGCTGGAATGCAAGAAATCACCCCAGAAAAAGATACTGCAGTCCCAAGGGAGAAGCAGACATGGGACTTTATGCCTGGTTCAAGTATTATTTAAAGAAATTTTGTACAATGTATTTGACAGACATTAACAGCATATTTGCACAATATTGGACATTTCTGGTAGTATATAAAAGAGCAGACCTCCTTGCTCTCAGAAGCAAACTTCAGCAATAATCTCACCTCTGTATCACTCCATGTAAATAAGAGTACTGATAAACATTCCTTGAGCTCACCCATGACAAATATCCTTGTGATAGGAGATGTAGGTCTGAATCCCTTCAATTTGTAACTAAAAAAAAAGCCTCAGTCACATTACATTGCAGTTTTGGGAAGCTTGCTGATGCTTCTCCTCAGGTTTATTGTGAGCAAGGGATGATTGCTGCTGCTGTCAACAGTAGGTGGGAGGATGTGGGGGTAGAGCGAGAGCGTACACTGCTGGTAGGTGGACCACAAGGCAGAACTAGAAAGGACTAACATCTTTATATTTAGGTTCTGACTAATTCTAGCACTGCCAGAATATTCTCTCTTCAGTCATAAGATTTCCCATTCTCCCATTTTCCTACTTTCATTTTTTAGTAACCATTTAAATCTACTACCCCATCTTTTTTCCACATTGATTTCCTCAGACCAGATCCCAACGCCACCAGCGACCACCTCCTCCTCCTTCATATATTTTACCGAATTCTTGCTGCCTTGCCCAGAGCTGGCTTGAAAAATCTATGCTGCTTTTTCTCTCTTCTCAATTTCTAGTTCTTGAAATCTTCTGTACCTCATTGCTATTCCCACAGCCAAGCCTTGCTACTGCTATTCTTACTCCCTGCTGTTCCTCCCTGCTACATTAAGAGCTAACACTGAGGACACCAACTGGAATTCAGGAGCCAAAAGTTCTACATTCTGCTCTCTCATCGTGTAGATCAGCTTTACATGCAGAACTGAATGTCTTTTTTCTTCTGGCTCCAGGGGATGCAAATATCACCAGGACAGATTATCAACTAAACACCAGCTACTGTTAGAGGTGGAGAGCTGAGCTAGCCTGAGAGACTTGTGGGGCTGGTACACCCTTGTTGAATTCTCTATCAGTCTGCTGGCTCATCCTCCCATCACTTCTTAAAAGTCATTTCTAAGATGCAAAGGACCTGTGTCTCAAAATTTCTTTTTTTTTGTCTGATGCATGGGTAGATAGAGCCAAACCAACACCAGCAATGCAGTTCTTGCTTTGTGCAGAGCCAGCATCTGATCTTTGATTTAAACAGAAGTTCTGTCAGAGACCCCGTGAAAGCAGATTTGGGACCTCAGATGCAGCTCAACATGAACAACTCAAACCTTGCAGCAACAGAGAAGGTGTGAAAGAAGTACACACAAACATGCACATCTTACTTACTTGCTGTATTTATCATCATATTTGCAGATATAGCTAAGGTGAGCAGCAAAGGCTTCAACTGCCAGTGGGCATGGAATTTCTCCGCTTTTTCTCTTAATTATAACTCCTGCATCAATTAGAAACATAACAGTTTTAAACTGACATTGTAATTCTAGCAATTGAAAAATACATTTTCTATATATGGCTTATAAAATAAACATTATTGACAGTTTTCCCCCTATAGCTAGAAAATTATCTGTAACAGAGATGTTAATTTGATTTCTTTTCCCACAGGTAGTACATGGAACAAGTGGAAGGGGAAGAAGAGGGATCATTTTTCAGTTGGAAATGAAAAGGTGTTAGACACAAACATCTTTACCATATATTCAAAGGAACCCACACATTCCTGTAGTCCCACAGTAGCCCCCTACAGACAGTATTAGTCTCTTCTTTTCTGGGCCACAAGAAGTTGTGGTCACCTCTAGAGCAGTGACTTGCTGTAATATGCTTTGAATTCTGGAGGTCCCGAATTAGTCCCGTGAAATTAAATCCTTTGCTTATCTCCACCCATGGGGCCAAGAGCAACATCATCTTCTCTTCACTGGGTGCCAATTGACACAGAGAAGAAAATACAGTAAGAGGGTGCCAACTGGCTGAACTCAGTGAAGACAGAAGTGAAGCTGGTGGGTGATTGTGATCTCTCAGAAATGAAAAGCAGCCCGGCTCCTGCTGTGGGGAGCCAGAGCTCAGAAGTACCCGTAGGTTGCTCACTGGAGTTGAGCACACATTTCTCTGCCTGCAAGTGCTGCTTCCTGTCCTGCCTGGTCAGCTGGCTTGGTAATTCAGCTCATCATGGGGGATAGCCATCCTGCCTACTGCAGAAATCAGTGGAAAGTCAACAGGCATCACCCTACAGCCTTCTACCAACCACTCTTTGCACAGACAGGTGCTAGAGCAGGTTACTTTAGAAGTGGGCCCCATTCCTTCATGTGGTCTATCTTTGACTTGGCCTTATCCAACACTACAGCAGTTTTTTCCTCCTAAGAAACTCCCCTAGCTCTTTCCTGATGTATTGCTCCTGGAGAAAGCTTCCTGTAGGAAGGAAGGGTGGGTAAAACAAACTTAGAGCATAAGAGTCTGTTCCCTAAATTTCGACCTTATGCCCCCACAGGTTTCAATTGTGGGCTCTCCAGGGTATGGGGCACCACATACTCCATGGTTGTGCACACTGCCTAGCAAGGCTCCCTTCTCTCAGGTACAACAGTGTTTTGTCCAGGTCTAGAGAAGCACAGGCTTGGCTGCATCCTTTCTCAGCACAGTTTCAGTATGGGTACCATCACTGGCTTTCTCATCTCTCAAGCTTTCAAGAAAACTTTCTTCACCTTCCTACTGCCAACTCTTTTACAAACATCCCTTAAATGCTACTCACATTTTGATTACAGATTTCACCATTTCATTCCTCCAGCTGGAAGTCTCATTCCATCCATTATCTCTGTCAAGCCCCCTGTGCTGTCCCAACTTGCAGGCTCTATTTTGAAGCTAGTATGCGACATACTAAATGTCATGTTGCAGCTGAGACATGCAGAAATTTATTTGGGGTGTTTAAAGTTCAATTTTTCAAAAGTCCAAAATTATATTACCTCTGAATTGTTCAATACACTCTCCTTTCACCTCTGCCTCCTCAAGCTGGGTGTAAATGTAGCCCAAGGAGTGGGGGGAAAAACCAATCAAACAAAAAAATTTCTTCATTACATTCATGTAATTATTATAGTGTGGTTTTTGATTCTTTTTATGAGTCCTACACATGTCTGGCCAGCATGAGGTAAAAAGAACAGATACTCCACCAGCCCACTGCATTAGTGCTGCAAAATCACTTGCCATCTCATCAGGGCAAGTCAGGGAAGGGTAAGTATGTTCCTGGTACAAGTGTTACACAAAAAAATCAACTTCTTTCTCCTCTTGCTCTCTTCTCTTTCTTCCCCTTCTCTTCCTTTGGAGAACTTGTGTTTTCTTTGCCATTTGCTTTGTATTCATAATCTTTAAAGGAATGCATTGCAGTGGCAGAACCATATACTCCCTATCACTTTCTATTATATTCCCCATAACATTCCCCTGTTTTGAGAATATAAATAGCTTTATAGGCACACTATTTTTAGCCTTTCCTAGGCTTGTTTCACAGCCATAGCCCACCTTCCCAGGGAAGACAACTGCCAGAGCTGGGTCATTCCTAGCTGCAGGTCTCTGTGGCACATGGTCCTGAGCCAGCTGACTCATCGGCACATCTGATGAGCCATTTCCCCTCCTTGTCCTCCCCCGGCACTGCTGTGTTCCCATCCCTGGCAGCACTCCAGGGAACACACCACCTGCACTGCAGCCACAGCCTGCCTTTGCTTCCATGCTGGAAAGGGTGCTGACTGCCAGCCTGCATCCTGTCGCCATAGAAAGGCATCGCCTTTTGGGTTTGGTGTTCTTTTAACCCTTTTTTCTTTTTAATTTAAATTTTTAAGCTGTATGCTTGTGAAGCAAAGCTTGAGAAATACTACCTCAAATGAAACAAGCCAAAAGACAAAGGTTTACATATGTTTGTTTCCTGAAAATGCTTATCCTAAGCCTATCTAGAATCATGCTTTTTTAAAATGGCAGTCCCACTAATACCAGCACTTGCATCCATCTTGTCAACCCCTGAGATTTCATAGCAGTATAGAAGAAGGGGCATTGCATGATCCAAGTGCTATCTGGCTTTTTATTGGGACTTGGAGTTCTTACAGTTCTTTATCGCAATTGCTGACATTCAGCGTTGCACAAGGTCTGATGATCGAGGTCTTCCCATTGTGGTCTTCCAGCCCCATCCCCAATCTCACCATGCTTGGACACAACCTCCTGACTGTAGTCTCACAAAGAACACATGGAAATGGTAAGTTGAAAGCCTAAGCTTATCCATTCTGAAACATGCTTTTTAACATGATTATTTCCCCAGATTTTCCAATTCTAGGCCAATATTACAAGCTGATCTTTTCAGGAAACTGGACTGTCACCAGTCACCTGTCACTTCAGCTTCTCCCAGAGTAAGAACCACACAGAAACTCAAACAACTGCTTCATACAATTGTGATGGCTCCACAACATCTCCCATCTTCTCACAAGTCACTTTTGAGAGCCTAACATGCCATCTGCAGCTCTTTATTCCTTGCATATATGGCCCAAGCTCTGTTTTCTATGCTTAGTTATTGACTGTTTAGCTTTTAAGTAGAGCTAGTTAGTGAAGAGCACCTGTGAAGTTATTCTCAGAAAGAAGCTACTTAAAAAGATCTTGGGTTCAACTGTTTTTTGCTGAAGATATTATTCTGGGCATCCTACTGTGCAGCAAGTGAGGTTGCTGCCTGCTCCATCCTGCTACATATGAAAGGTAGAAAAAAATTGCAATTATTTCTGGAACACAATAGTGGAGATGTTGGGGAAGTGGGAATCAGATCTAGAATGAAAAATCAAAATGCAGCCTTGTTCCACAGATGGGGAGATTTGGACCAGTGCACAGATGACCTGCTTTAGAATAAGTTAACTTTTTAGTCTCTGGGGGTCCCAATCTCTTTTGAATTCTCACTTCTTCGGTAATACAAGCACAAGGAAAAATGAAAGCTTAAGAGCAATTAAAAATCTGACTGCATTTTGTTCTAGGCAGAAACTACATATTTGATAGCAGAGTAAGCAGGATATGTTTGCAAGACCAAAGGAATTAGATCCATCCTTGTGTATCTGAGATGATGTATTATGACATTCTGGTTTAAGACATCCATAATAAATAACCTGCTGCATCTAAGAATAGTATTCATAGATCTGCTCTGACAAGTGTACTGCTCTCCTGGTGCCTCTGGCTTGGGTGGGATTTGCACTCCAAGTACAGGCAAGATTTGCCTTCTTGACTTTTTTTTAAATTGCAATAAATAGTTAATTATTAGCTATGTCCACCTCTTTTCTCATCCTAAATGTTCTGTTGACCATCTCCTGCCTACTGTTTTTAAGGTTTTCTCTTCATGGCCTCCTCCAGCCCACGCACATTTACACTCAGCCAAGTGCAAACACACTGTGCATCACCAGACAGTCAATCCCACTGGCACCAGGCTCTGTTCAACTACTGTGTGGCTTTTAACCCCATTTAAACACCTCCTCTCCCGTGTAACATGGGCTGAGCACATCTGTGCGACAGGCCTGCCTCAAGCAGCACAGATTTCTACTCCTCCTCCTCTATATTTACATACCTTAGAGGAGACTGGTGGTCCAGCTTCTCTTGAGCTGGTTTAAACCATCTTTGCTGCACTGACTTTAGTGATGCCAAATCGGAGGCAAGCAATCTGGTCTCTTGCCTTCCCACCGAGCTTCCATCTGCTCCCATGTCCCTGCTAGAGACTCTTTGCCCAGCGTCACTCTTTAAAAAGCCAGTCTCTGTTTTCTGCTCTGATTCACAGTGAACTATGTCAACTGTCCCAGGCAGCATTTGGTGAGCAATGAGTCGGGAAAGCCTTGTCCATCACACACAAAGGTCGTAATCGTAAATACCTCACACACAGCACCTACAATCCCATCTATGCCAAAACAGACCCAAGGTCAATCACAAGCACAACAGCTCACACCTCCATGTCCTGCTTTTAAAGGATGCTGCCAACACAGTCTGCTTTTGCTCCTCTTTTTAACAGGGCAATTAACACTGATGTTTACAAACAGAGTATTTTCCTAGTATTTATGAATTATAACCAAATGCTCCATGCTAGTCTATAAAAAGCAAGTAGTAGTTTGTAGCAATAAGTCTTGTCCAGTTAGTGCTGCCCAAATGATCTAAATATAGCAAAAAACAGAAGGAAAACAGCACAAATCCTGATGGTGAAAGCCCCTCATGGGAGCTACATTGCTCCAGAGACTGGCTACAGCAGGGTGTCCAAGTGTCATACTTCCTTCTCATAAATATTTTCAGCATTTGTGCTCAGACATCAGTCCATCTGAATCACCAAGTCCTCACTCTGCTGGGATGCCCAGCACAATTACTCAGGATCAGCCATGTTTTGCTAAGGCAATGAGCCTTCTGGCAAGGCACTGAACAACACACTAAGTTAGCTTTCTCAGCTTACCATACAGTAATTCTAGGCCTTAGCTTTGCTTCTGTAATCTCTACACACATGTGAGAGTTGCTTGGGATTCAGAGAATTAGTGTAGAGGATGCCTTTGAATTGGTGGCTTTTTATTTAGATGTTTATGTTATACTCATTTGTCTCTGGCAGTTTTACATAAATCTGAATTATAAACATTCTAAGAAACTGAAACAACACTCTCACTGAAAAACTAATTTCAAGAAGTTTTTAGTCATTACATTTTACAGAAGTTTTCAAATGTTCTTAAAACCATCTTATACTTTCAAAAAGGAAAATATTTCAGTAGCAAGAAGCTCTCTGTAATTATTTGAACTATCCAAATTATCTGTTTTAGTTTCTTTTCATCGACTGCCAAAATCAGTTTAACATACAGCAGGAAACCTTAATCATATCTACTTCTGGCAAAAAATATACTTGTTTGTGACTGAGTTTTTACTAGATAAGAAAAATTAATTGTAGGATCTGCTTGGAGTTCAAAGTACATCATGCCGTTTATTAATCTTTCTGTTGCAGCAATCCTACAAGATGCTTTGCAAATGGGGCTACTATTGTCTTATACAGTAATCATCTTCCCTTCTCTGACCATCAGCAGAGATATAGTCTTTAAACCTTAAAGGATAATGCCTCTACCAGCTCAGGCAAGGACGCTGCATTAGCAGTAGGCTTTTTAACCTTTGTATGGGAAAGAAAGAATAGCTGTATGAAGATACAAAAGGGAAGTAATCACTACAGCTACTGTTTATCTAGGATGTATGATCAGTTACAATCAAGCTCTTTGTTCAGGCTTTTTATCAATCTCAGTGACTCACTTTGGCTTGTGACATAAAGCATGTGCACTTTTGAGATGAGAAGTAGGAATGTTGCTTACCTTGTTGAACTGGAGAATAGGCATTGGTCAGAAAACGAAAGTGCCCTTTATTGTACCAGCAAATCAATGACATGTTTCCCTTCATTCTTATTCTGTACTGTCCTCTGGACTGTGGAGTTGCAGAATTGTTCAGCATGGATGGAGGTAGGCCTGTGCAGTCACTCTTCCTGGTGCTCAGCAACCCACAGCAGTAAATCTCTGCATATGAACAAACACATTCCCTATTAGCAAGCCATTGCATGGACCTAGAAAGCAAAACCAGCAGAGCAAGCCCAAAAGACCTCTGAAAGAACTTGCCCTACAACGTTCTAGTCCAACAGATATGTCAGTCAAATGGTTTTTTTCTGTAATGCCAAAGATTTGTGTCCTACAGACAAGTGCAGAAAGCCTGATCTCTTGTTGAAATATACTGAGGCCTCCTGCACTGTCACGATGAAACAACAGGAAAAATAATTCAGGGTATTTTCCTAGCGGTAACACCTACAATCTGTGTTTAACATTACAACATGTTTAAAACTGGTCTCCAGAATTCCCCAGTGGCGATATGCATTATGGGACAAATCAGAATTTATGATCTGAGAGAGTCTTGGTTGTTTAACTAAAAGAAAAAATTTTGGAGGGAGCAGGGAGGTAGGGAAAGCTATAGCATCTCAGATGTTAAGTGAAATAAATTCTCCTACATGATTCCTATGATGCTTTTAGTCACAATAGTTTAATCTACTGCTTCACTGTGCTGCCATGACCTTGATTTTTAGCTCAATACTCCTCACACCTGCATCATCTGCTTCGCTAAGGAAATCCTGCTTAAGCAGCTAAAAACCACCGAAACCACTGGTTGATTTTAAAAAATGTGTATGCCAGAAGGATGGAAAAGATGGAAATTTCAGTGAAAACTGATTTTAGGGCACTAAAGCAAGCACTGATTTTGTCCTGCAAAGACACTAGAGGCTCTTGCAGGAGACACAGTCTGTTGCTCACAGCTTCTTGGCCTTTTCATATGTGAGAGGCAATGTATAAAATCTAACACAACAAAATGCATCTCAGTACAGCCAGGCAGGCACAAACAAGGCTTGAAAACAACATTAATAACAATGCTTGAATTTTTCATTAGGCTGTGAAATACTAACAGCCTGTTTCTGTTAGTCCAAGAGAAGCAGATCTTCTTGATCAAATTGTTCCCTGACTAAAAGAAATCTTGAATCGAAATTTCCATGGTGTCCCTCAGTTTTGTGTTAACCCATTTGAGTAGAAAAAAACAGTGGGTATGGAAGCAGGTGACATCTGTGCACGTCTTGTGGTGGTTTAAAGCTCATCTGTCAGCTAAGTCTGCTTGATCAAATTTTTCATCATGCTGAATTTTGCATTATATCCTTACAGTGAAAATACAAAGTCAGAATGCAGTGTCTGGCTTCCCCTAAACATGTTACCTCTGTTCTTATGTTTCCATAAACATGTAACCTCTGTTCCTGGATATCCATTTATGTGGCTCTTCTGCCTCTGTCTTTCTGGAAGCACCTAAGCTCTTGAGTGCATGCGCAGCCTTTGTCCTTGCCTATAGTGACTGGCATGCTGAACATCCTCTCAAGAGCTCACAGACACTACAGGAATACTAAAAAATTAATTGCATATACTCATGCATTGGTCCAGTTGCTGTGGGCAGATCTACAAAGAGCTACAGCTCTTCCATCAGAAATTTAAGACACTGATGAGAGAAGAAGGTCAACCAACACAGCAATGGGAAAACTTCATTCTCTAGGGAGAAATCTGCACTCCACCAGTTATTTCTAATGAATGAATCAGTCCCTGGAAATCTGTAAGTTCCTTCCACAAAAGAAAATGAGAAAAGCCTGATGAAAACAGGCTTACAGTCATTATAGAGGGAACTGCACTTCCAGTGGAAAGCTGATTTTTTTCTTTTTAAAAATTTCTTCTGTTGATAAGAGGTCCCCAAACAGTGCAGGTAATGTACCTGTAGACTATGCCATTAACAAAGCAAACATTTATAAAGCTTTCTTCTAGCTAATATTAAGAGAATTGAGAAGAATTTCCTTAGCTGCCCAGAGTTTATTATTCATTGAAATGTGATACTTTTTCCAGGAGGCTGCAATGGAATAAAACCAAACTAATAACTACATTATTGTGCTACAGCTTCAAAACAGCAACAGCCATCTTTGAGATCCCATAATAATTAGTTGTAGCCTTTCCTTTTATTGTGGCAACAAGCCTGCAGAAAACTTCCAGCAGGTGTTCCACTCTTCTTATAGAATAATAGGAACCATTTTCTCTCTAAGGAACACATCATGTAGCCTTCCTGCTGTACAGCCTAGAAAACTGCAGCACTTCTGCAGATTTACTAGCATCTCTCATCATGGATGAAACCCTTAATCTACTGTAGAGGTTCTTAAAACCACCCAGTTACTATAGCAATAGAAGCAATAAAAATTACACCCATCTGGCTCAATGAAGTTTTTGTGTGTAATTAAATCAGAATCACAACAGGTGTTTGCTGCACACACAGGAGTCAGTAGAAACTGTTTGTTCTCTGGTCTTCTTAAACTGTAGGTGCAATATAAATGAATACACCTAAGACAGCTTAGCAAAGAAGAAGAAATGTGGTATAGTCACCCAAAACTCATTCCCAGAGTCTCCAGCCTCCAGAGAGCTTGTGCTGAAGCCTGTTTCACCACATCTTCACTAGTACAGTTCACAAAGGCCATCAGGCTCGAGCTAATTCAGGCAAAAATACACATGCTGCAATCATTTATTCTGCATGCAACACATTCTGCTAGGTCAAGTCAGAGCTAGGAAACCAGGGTGGGGCTGCTGTGGGGAGCAGAAGTGAGCTTGCTTTAGTCCATGTGCTGGAGTTGCAGGATCCTGCAAACCTTGTGGAAATGCCATGGTCAACCAGGCTGGAAGTTCTTGCAGCTTTGCCAACACCAGTCCCTCTGCAGAACAGAGCCAGCTGCTCCTGCTGGTACAGAACATGCAGAAGAGACTTTCAGGGATCATATGTTTAAGGGAAGCATGGAACACAGGGCTTTAGGAGGTTTTGTCCTCTATAAAGGACAATACTAATGCTTAGAGAGGGAACAAGGGATGTGACTATGAATGAATGTCACAGCAAATAGCAGTGACAGCTGTCTGCTCACAGAACAGAGAATCTGGGGCATTTCAGTGCAGGCTTCCAGTTCTATTCAGAGGCCAATGAAAGAAATTCTTTGTATGTCCCCTGAAAAAAAAAGGTCTATTCAGGGTTTTGATTTTGAAAAAGATAAAAAATGCTATTTTATTATCTGAAGTTTTCTCAGTTCTTGGTATCTTCTCATAGGTCTTAGAATTACATTTACTGACATCCTTTTATATTACAAGGCACACTATTGTCTCCTGTGGTACAGTGAAGGTGTACACCACAGGCTCTCAAAAAAGAGAGAGCATTATTGTCTTTAACAATAATGCATGTGTGGGCTAGGGTGAGGAAAAATGAATTATAGTTGAAATTTTACAAAAAATTTTTATAGGATCACAGGGTCCTATGGATTGAAGAATAGTTCAGGCCAAAAAACAACTGAGGAGGTCTCTAGTCCCACCCCCTGACAGAGATGGGTGAGCTCTGAGGCCAGACAGTGCCATTCAAGGCTTTATCTTGTCTGGGCTTGTAAACTTCCAAGGACATAGACTGCACAACCTGTCTGGGCATCCTGCTTCACTGCCCTCAGGAAAAATCCTGCATCTAGTCTGAACATCTTTTGTTTCAGCCTAAATCTGGTGGTTTGTTTTTTTTTTCCCTTCCACAATGCACCACTGTAAAGAGCCAGCTCCATTCTCATGATAGGGTAGCAAAAGGCTGCTGTTGCATCCTGCCAAAGCCTCTTCTCAACCTGAACAAGAATAGTTCCCTTCCCATAGCAGAGTATATTTATATACAGAGTATTCTTGTACTGGAGGCATGTTGTCTAAAACTGTAGGAGGCAATAGTCACCTCCCTTGATCTACAGGCTACACTCCTGTTAACACAGCCCGGGACAGTGCTGACCAGCTTGGCTGCCAGGGCATGCTGCTGACTCAGGTTCAGCATGCTGGTTACCAAGACCCCAAGTCCTCTCCATCAAGAATTTTGAAAGGAACTAATAGAGTTTTAGCGGGTGACTTTCCAGATTTTCCAGAATTGCCTTCAGCTACTTTAAAACTTTCATGTTCCCAGAGAGTTTATGGCTTCCAAGCATGAACTTATTTAAATATTTCCCTATTTCTCTGTTCATAGTCATGAAACCCCCAAACAAAATAAAGCAGTTAAGTTCAATAACAGTTTGGTTTTGGCTCTCAATGGGATCTTTCTACCACTGGTTCTGCTCTAGCCCTGCAATGGAATCTTCTTGAACAACAACGTAAATTTATCAGTTTAAGAATGGGTCTTGAAGTGTCATGAGCACCGGAGCATAGATGCTTTTCAACAGGCTCTCTCAACATTTTCTGGTCATGATGTCGCTCTGTTCAGGTTTAGCTGAAGTCATACACCAAAAAACCTCAACATTGACTTCATTGCTGAAGGAGACTCTGTGGTAGATGAGGAGAGATCTCTCTGTCCAGTCCAGGCTTCTTTGCTTGCCTCTCCCCAAATGTACTGCTAATGCAGCAGGATCCCAGCAGGTGCTGGCAGTACACAGTCTGCTTTGCAGCAGAGTCAATAAACACCATCTCCATCAAGGTCTTACTGACTTCACCACAGCTTGACATCTCAAGCATCTCACCTCTCCCAGTGTCTTACAGTCCTTCCAGCTCAACATTTCCTTGCAAAACCTCTGAGCTAGCCCCTAGCAGCTTATGACAAATGCAGACAATCCCACTGCCTTATTAAACAGAAACACTTTTCTCCCCATGATCTTCTTTATGTAGGAGTGCCATGCTATATTGCAAAGTCAATAAACCTGCTCTCTTAGTGTCCACCCCCTACCCACCTCATAGCTTCACCCCTAGGAAGGTGATAGTGTGTACCAGATCTGAAATTTAATTTTGGAGGCAGCTGTCAGAGATTATAAAGTCTCATTAAGCTATGTAACAAATCATGAACCAAAATGAAATCTCAGTGTTGCATCTGCATATTTGATCAGATAATAAGTCAAAATTACATGTTTTTAAAAGACATTACTGAATTTGTTACCTGCTAGAAACCATTAATTTGAATGATCTGTGCAGTGTAAAGCCTATGAATAATTCAACTCTGTGAACAATTTGAATTATCTGCAAGTAATAAACATTCAGCTGGTTTAGTAGCCATGTATCTTTTCCACCAGGGTTACTGACCAAATGGATCATGCCAGATCATCTTTAGCCTTCTCTAGCTGAGCACAGAGAATGAACTCAGTCAAGTTGTCTGTCTTTACATTTAAACCTTAACATTTCATCTCAGGTACAAAGAGTATGTGTGTTATCTTCTGCATTTTTTTAAACTCACATTTTGCATCATTGGTTTGGTAGTCTTAAAGATGCAATGCTTATAATCAGCTGAGAAAAGCCATCTAACAAAGACAGATCTCTGCTCAGAGGAAAAACTCCAGTGCACTATAAATATGCTCTACTCCTTTCCCATTTGTCTGTTCGCAGCATTTGAGAAACCATGGCTCTTTTATGAGGTATGCAGATATTCCACTGTAGCCAGCGAGCTTCCAGCTTGCCTGAATTAATGTAGGAGCTAAGTTCTGCATCGAGCTCAACAGATGCAGCCCCCAGTGCCAGCACAGTCTGTAGTGCTAAACTACAGCACTGGTGCAGCTCACTGATGTTCTCATTTTAAATGAGAATTAACATATTGTCTCAACTCCCAGACTTTCCCCCTGCTTTGAGCCACGTTTCATTAACATAATGGTTTGCGTGGGTTTACTTTTCTGCAATGACCAAACACCCCCAACTTGGACAGCAGTGGTGTGTCAGCAAACAGCCTCATAGCTGTGATGCATAATGGCAGTCTCCAGCCTCATTGCTGGGAAGGATCTATTCCATGCACCACATCACTCTGAAAGGCTGTGCTGACTGAAGAACGAGACCAGAGTGATATGAAATGACTTAGAACTGACTGGCAAGAGTGCAGGATCCTGTAATTGCAGGGGAGTCACAAGTCCTCAGCTTCGCGGAAAGCAAAGAAACACATGGCTTTTCCATGCTCAGAGAGAGGGGGCATTTGATGGAAAGGATGACCTGGGATTGCTCTTTGCAGTAGCAAGAGACTTGCTTGGGAGAGCTGTATCAATGGACATTCCGCTGATAAGTGTGTTTTTGCTAATGTAGAGTTTTATTATGCTTTCAAAACTAAAATCTGTCCTATCAAGGTATGTTAATACTAGCAAAAATCCCCCGAAACAGAAAAAAGCAAACTTATCTAGAGCTTTTGCAAAGGCATAAAATGTCCTCTAGAGAAAACACATCTTAAATAGATATTAACCAAAAAAGAGTTCTAAAGCACATCTCTAAGGATTCATCCCATCCTTCATCTTTCACAACAGGAACAGAAAAATCACAGGCAGATAGGAAATTCCCCCAGGTCACATAACAGATTTTACATCACATTTCTAAGTAAAAGAACAAAAGCAAGCACTTTAAATAACCTTATTAAAATTGTTTTTACATCCCCATTTTGAAGATTTAAAAAGGAAGATTTAAAGAGCAACTTAGAAAGTCTTCTGTATAGTACCCTCTCATGAATGAGAAGGTTTCTTAGACATGAACAACTTATCTATACAAGGAATTGAAATATCAGTGAAGACTTTTGGAAATTTTTTTTAATTCAGTGGCACAAGGCCCCTAGGTCAGTCGACATTAAAACCCAATGAGTCACCCAATACACACCTTGCTTCTCAAATTCTTCAAAGAGATTCAGGCTGGTAATGCTTGGGCCTGTGAAGATGATGTAGTTCTTCCCAGAGGCGTTCTGACAAAGGCTTTTGGCCACCATGCTGTGAAGCTGTGGTTTGTTCTTCAAAGCATCCAACCCATCAGCACCACTCCCTTCTTTGAGATGGACATAAATCTTAAATGAGAAATGATAAGAAAAGTCAGAAGGTTATAAGGAATCTAGAGGGAGCAGATGCAATCCCCAACACACCTGCACAGCTCAACTTGAGACAAGCTGAGAAGGCAGCAGACACTTGTTAAAAAGGTTAATTAAAGTCCCTCTCAAGGGCCTGTTGCTTTTAAACCAATTCAGGTTAGCTGGCACAGCTACTGATAACTATGGCATACTTCACCTCACTTCTGAGGCTCCTGTCACTGTTGTGCAGTTTGAAGATAGTTTGCTTGGCAGGAAAAGACTCCAGTCATAACTGGGATTACATGTT
>VYZP01047024.1:0-33647 GCA_013400635.1 Hypocryptadius cinnamomeus | reverse complement strand
AAAACAAAAAAAACCAAAACAAAAAAAAAAAGGCATGCTCTGAGAGACAGAACTCCTTTTGGTTCTCTCCCAGAATACCTAACTGTTTACCCTATAAAAAACCCAAATCTGAGAAACATGCACATGCACAGCCTAAAGAGTGCAGAAGACAAGTTTCTGGGAAACAGATCTGTGTGACCCCAAAGAGATCGCTAATTCTGGACTCTTTATCTTATAAGCAAGACAGCACAAAGGAAACAATCTTCTGCCATCTCTATAGTCTGAAGTCATCCATAAAAATGTAATACCCTAAAAAAGACTTCCTTGTTACAGCTCAATTTCTTCATTGTTAGAAGAAACTGGAGTAGAAGAGAACTTTTGCCCAGTGAAATCAACTGGTTGACAAAGCTCTCTTTTCAAAACAGTATTTTTCTGCCCCATCTAAGAGAACTGTCAAAAGATCTTTCTTTTATCAACAAGCTTACATCACATTAAGCTTTGCAGACATGCAAGACCTTTTGCTGGACTTTTTTCTACAGATGTTTTGCTTTTATTGCTTCTTTATTAGAATGGGACTCTAGGCATATGTTAGTATACTCTGGACTTAATCTGTTCAATAAATTAGAGAATTCGTACACCTATTTTAATGTTCTACATACGAGACTGTATTATAATTTCTTTAGAAGAGAGGATTACAGAGGAAATCCTCTCTGGAGAAAGTTGAAGTTGGCTAGGCTAGAAAGAAGATATAACCAAAGGAAGAGACCCACTACCTTTGGAACTCAACAGAAAACTTAATCTAGGCAAAAGTCAGGGTCAGAGAGGTTACAGACCTGTGTCAGCAAGGACTGCTGGTAATTTCATGCTTTGTTTCAGAAAAAAAAAACATATGTGTGGATAAATATATATGTATATATATATTTATATTATCCCTCACTGCCCTCAGAACTCCTCACAATACAAAAATTAAAAGAAAAAAATATATATATACTTGAATACATGTGTTTTAAAATAACACAACCAAAAGTAGCTGTTTTAAAAGTTGTTAAAAAGTTAAGATTATTTTTTCTGCCTTTCTACTTACAGCCAGATTTAACTTCTGTGTGAACCAAAGGTAGTTCCTTGTCCAAGTACTTCATGAAACATTTCACATAAGCTTTACTGTATGTGAAATTATGGATGGTTATATTAGATACAGTCTCATTCACGATGTTATAGTTTTCTGAAGCAATCAATTCATCATTCAATTTCCAAATGATGTGGCTTGCATTTCTGCGTGGCGTGTACTTCTTTCTAAGAACACAGGATAGTTCCAGGGAGGATCCTCTTTCAATTTCAGGAGATGAAGGAAAAATGTCAGCATCTCTGATAGAGTTTTCATCTAAAAACAAAATCAAACACATCACATAGCCATATTCCTCTTAAAATACTAGTGGAAAAATGGTAAGTTGTTTTGTTGTCTACAGATAAGTTAATTAATTTTTTTCATACAGAATTCAAATAAAATGCTCAGTTAGTCACTCAAATCAGACATTCCTGTTTGAAAATGCAGTTCACATTAATTACTGTATTACAATAGGTTTTATATTAGAGTGATGTTTCAATAACTTCACAGAAATAATGAGGAAGTTTCCACTCAGATATTTTTTAATAACCCTAAATGAAGAAAAGAAAGTCTTGTACTTTAAGCCTGTTTTTATAAAACATTCCTATCTGTAAAAGATATGCATGTAATTTACATGCACTTATCATTATTACTTATGATATCCAAAAACACATTAAAACAGTAAGATTAAAATTTACAACTAAGCTGCAATATATTTCAGAACTCTTCCAAATTTAATTTGGAGAATGCTACCTTTTGGAAAACCTTCTTATGGCAAGACAGGTGCTAATAATCCAGAAACATACCTGCTACAGAGCTGCAGAGCAGGACAAACATCCAAATCAAATTGCTGAACATTTCCTTCTCGGTAAGTATGGGCAGAAAATGCTGTCATAAAATAAAAATTAAAATGATGTTTTTTTATTTTTAAAAGTAAAGTGAAGATGCCCTTTTAATACTTGTTAGCATTTGTGTCAGAGTTAATAATGTTATTCAGCTTTTCTCACTGGTGTTCAAGTGAAGTATTGCTTTGTCTAAGTGTTACTTTCCTGAACAATGGAGAAATTTGATGCAGTTTTACCAAGACAAGTTGTACACATTTCCAACAAAAACCAGAAAGATAAGTGCACCTAAAACACTGCTGAAGGCAATCCAATCCACACAAGTGTTTAACCTTCCAAGGATCATGTAAGTAACTGGTAAGAAATGTGTTTCTATTCACTTGACATTCAGCCTGCCTAGTCTTTCCTAAGCAGATTCATCTAGTGAATTCTTTCGAAAATGAAGGCTCCTGCAGGAGAAGGAATGATCTGTCTATCTTGTTCATCACCATCTAGTAAAGAAATTGTTCAGGAAGTGGACAACAGTCCAGGTCATCTTTCACCCAAAAGAGGGTGAATTCATATTGGTTTTTTTCCAGTTTTGCCCTGGCAGCACACCTGAGTGCACTCTGCAAAGACAACAGAAAGCACCTCTCTTTGCCATTCTTTTTGAAGAAAAGAACTACTCAACTACTGTGCAGACAAAAAAACTCTAGGTTAAGAAGGAGGAAAGCAAAGTAGTAGACTGATTTCTTCTAAAAGGACAGATGAATCCATATGAAAAAATTACAAAAATTAAACACTCTCCTTGCCTCGAGTGTTGCTGTCAGCACTTACAGAATCACAGAATGTTTGTTTGGAAGGGACCCCTACAGACCATCTGATCCAAACTCACACAGCTCCTCCTAGAGCCAGCTCCCCAGGATCATGTCCAGACAGCTTTTGAAGATCTCCCTTGATGGAGAGGTCACAAGCTCCCTGGGTAACCTGCTCCAGTACTCATTCACTCTCACAGCAAAAAACGTACTTCCTGACGTTCAGAAAGAACCTCCTGTTTCAGCTTGTGCCACTGCCTCTGGTCCTATCACTGGGAGGATTCTGGCTCTTTGGTACTGATGAGACCTCCTCTGAGCTTCCTCTTCTCCAGGCTGCACAGTTCCAGCTCCGATATGGCGGATGCTCCAGTACATTGACCGTCATTGCGGCTGTTCACTGGACTCTCTCTGGTATGCCCATGCCTCTCTTGTTATCAGGACTCCAGAACTGGACTAAATACTCCAAGCGTGGGCTCAGCAGTGCTGAACAGAGAGACAGGATCACCTCACTACTCCTGCTGGCTGCAGTCCCAACACAGCCCAGGAAACCAGCATTTTTTGTCACAAGGGCACATTGCTGGCTCATACTCTTCTGGTGTCAGGGACTGCCAGAGCATTTTCTGCAAAGCTGCCCTCCACCTGGCCAGGCCTCTGTACTGCTGCCTGGGGTTGTACCTCCCCAGATGAAGGATTTGGCATTTCTCCTTATTGAAGCTCCTGCCCGTTTCTCCAGCTTGCCAAGGTCTCTGTGGACAGCAGCCCAACCCTCTGGCTTATTAGTCACCCTTTCCCGTTTTGTATCATCAGCAAACTCACTGCAGGCAGGCTCTGACACAGCACATTAATAACCCAGAACATTAATGAACATGTTGAACAGGACTGGATCCAGTATTACCCACTGGGATACATCACCAGTAACTGCCCTCCAGATGGACTTCCCCACTGATCACCACCCTATGGGTCCATTTATTAAGCCAGTTCTCAATCCACCTCACTGCTCATCCAGCGCATGCTTCATCAACTTGTCTGTAAGAACCTGTCTGTAAAGTGGCCCAACTCCACCATGAATGGCAACCCACACTACTCCTTTGGCTAGTAAGTAGAAGATATGCCTGTAGAAAATAGAGGTGTCAGATTCCCTTAACCACACAAGGGCCTAGAGCCCAGTATTCCTACTTCCTGGACAAGTAGCTCTAGTTACTATGCTCATAAGCAACAGGTGGGCATTAGTATTCTGCAGCTAGCTGGGGTCCATGTTTCACATGGACATGTTTTCAGATTTCTCTGGAATTTCAGCTCTCCTTCAAACCTGTGTCTCAGGAAGGCTCCAGGTGGGAGGCAAGTACTATCTCCCTAGAACAGGCACATCAGTAGCTTTCAGTCCCAACAAAGTATCTCCTCCTCCCACAGGTTCAGATAATGCCACAAAGCAGGTGTGCACCAGGTCACTGAACAGAGATCTAAGTGGGATATAGGCAGTAGGGGTTATGCCCTATGCTATGGTTCTTTTCACAAAACTTCTTGGATTTGCTAAAATTTAAACTTTACAGTAATCTAAAAGAGAAAAACATGGTAAAAACAATGCATTAAGCTCAGTTTCTGTCAGAAATCAACTTAAATATTATTTTAAGTTTGTCTTGGGAAGCATTTTGTAAACTTTAAGGCTATGACAGTGAAAAACAGGAGGAAAAAAAATGAAAAGGGTATGTGGGATACAAACTAAAAATGAGGAGGAGTTTGTCCAGAGACATTCCTAAAATACAGCAGTAGCAAGATGTGTACCAACAAGAAAGGAAGCCAGCACATAAAGAGAATATATTACTACTTATTCATGTAGGGTGTATGTTCTTGTTCTCAAAGAAGTAAAGATTAATTACTCTACTAATGGCAATAAAAAAATAGCAGTTGTTCCAAGTATTCTGTACCAGCACAACACCAGAAGCTTTCCTCATTGCCCTTGATGTCCCTGGCCAGATTTAATTCTATCAGGACTTTAAGCTTTCCTAATCTGATCCCTGGCTGCTTTTTGTATTCCTCCCAGGGTACCTCTCCCTGCTTCCACCCTGTATACACCTCGTTTTTGTGTCTGAGCTCATCCAAGCAGCCCTCCCAGTGTTTTTGACCAACTTCCTCTTTGTTGGAATGCATCAATCCTGAGCTTGAGGAAGATAATCCCTGAATATCATCCAGCTCTCCTGGGCCCCTCTTCCCTCCAGAGCTTTATCCCATGGTGTTCTACCAAGCAGGTTCCTGAAGAGGCCAAAGTCTGCTCCCCTGAGTCCAGGATAATGAGCCTACTGTCCTTGCTGCCCTAAGGACCTCAAACAAACTCCAGCATTTCACGGCCATGGCAGTCAAGATTGCCCCTGAGCTTCACCTTCCCACCAGCCCCTCCTTGTTGGTAACAACACAGTACATCACAGCACTTCTCCACATTGACTCCACTGTTATTTGGAGAAGGAAATTACCACCAACAATTCCAAAAACCTCTTGGATTACCTATGGCCAGCTGCGCTGTCCCTCCAACAGATACTGGGAAGGTTGAAGACCCCCATGAACACCAGGGTTTGTGAGCACAAGGCTGCTCATATGCAGAGAGTCTCATCTGCTCAGCCCTCCTGGTCAGGCAGCCTGTAGCAGACTCCAGTGCAATGTCCCCTGTCCCCGCCCTCCCTTTAACCCTGACCCATCCCCTGTCTGTCAGCTCCTCACCCACTCCAGGACAGCTCTGTGCTCTCCGGCTGGCCACTGACAGAGGGGAGGACATGGTCTCCTCATCTGCCTGCCTGCCCTTTCTAAAGAACCTGTATCCTTCCACTCCAGCACTCCAGCCACAGGAACCATCCCACCACATCTCCACTAAGACAGGAAGATCACAGCCCTGCAGGCACATGAGTGTCTCTAACTCCTTGTTTATTCCCCATAATAAGGGATAAAGCTTCTGCTGATATCCTACATGTGGATTTACTATTTTTGAGGGGATATGAGACAGAAGAAGCTGCATTTCAGCCAAAATAGTTCAGCTCTTTCCAAGAATAAAGCAAACAAAATTTTTATCTCATTCCTTTAACTAGCTCCAGCAATCCCGTATTTTCTTAGGAAGGAGTTGGAACTCAGAAGCATTGGCAATTCATAAAAACATTTTTGAATAATGCTTAAGCTGAAAATACTATCACATATCCCATCACAGTGGAGTACAGAACTGCAAGAATAGGCATGCCCAAGCTGGCTGCAATGCCAAGTAGGAAGCCTTGGAAAAATTCTACTTTCACATGACACCAGAAAGCTTAAATAGTCAAAGATTCCATCCACACTCAGTGGTTGCTCCTCATCCTGTAACCATTCTGTACCTTTTCCTCCTCTTCTAGTTCTTCTCTAGTACTCAGCCATACAATAAACCACTTCCGCTTGCCAAAACAGCAGAAGAATAAGAAAAAAAAGTACTACATTAGCAAATGTAAGGCATCTAAGTTGGTGAAACAGAGGAGATAACTGGGGAGAGATGTAGCAGTGTGCCCTCTGTGGACAGAGTGACGGGGCTGTCCTTTGTCTCCCCAAAAAGGAAAAAAGCCTAGAAGATTCTCTCAGTGATCAGGTGAAAAGTGATCTTATAGGACCTTGGAAACTTCACCTCAAACTTGAGGGAACCCAATTGGGCAGAAGCCAAAAAGTCCCGCCTGAACAATTAGGTAGAAAAACAGGAGAACAAAGAAACTAAGTGCTTTTGTGAAGTGTTTTTACCAGGAGCAGAGCTGTGCACCTGGCTCGAGTTTTCTGTTTGTTATTTTGTCTTTTATTAAACCTTTTTGTTTCCAACACTGTAGCAGAAGTCTTCCTGCTTCAATCTAGCCCCCAAAATATTAGCTGAGCTGTCTTTGGGTGCATTATATTTTTCCGAGAGCTTATTAGACCTGGCTAGAGGAAGAAAATATAATAGAGAGAGACCTCCATGACTTTTCCCAGATGTGAGCTGGTTATTTGGTTCAGTCTTCCTGCTTCCACTTTGTCCAGTATCAATTAGCAGCTGTTTATTTGGCATGACAGCTGGTAGTTACTACTTGCCAGAAACCAAGGTAGTGACTTAGCAGGTCACAATGCTGCTCAAATCTTACATGCTTGTCAGGACACTGATACATGATATGTGACAAGATAGCTCTTGGGCTGTTTACTGAAGAGGTTTTATATGTAAAAGTGATCAAAGAACCTGCCTGAGTGAAAATTAAACCATATGTGCATAAGTGTTTCACTTAAAGATGCCTATAAAAGCTGTCTTCTTCAAGTGATTAAAAAATTAATTCATCAAAGCAAGACTTATCCCCCTATTGTATTTAAGACCATTTATTAATTGCTCTTCTTTTCCATTTCAGGACATGAAAGCTTTTTCCATTCAGATCCTATTCTAGGATTGCTTTTAACCACATGAATTACATGCCTCTGATATACAGTGTAGATGTTACACCAAGAATAAAGAACATTCCACATCTATAAAGGTAAAGACAGCACGTCATAAGAGTCATTGAATCACAGAACGTTAAGGGCTGGAAAGGATCTTAAAGACCATCTCATCCTAACCCTCCCTTCCATGTTCAGGGACACCTCCCAGTAAACCAGGTTGCACAAGGCCTTATCCACTGGCCCCAAACACTTCCAGGGATGGAGCATCCACAACTTCCATTAGCAACTTCTTCCAGTATTTCACCACCCTCACAGTAAATAATTTTCTCCTAATATCTAACCTAAACCTCCCTCTCTCAGTGTGTCCCATTTCTCCTTGCCCCGGCACTCCAGTTCCTGTCAGAGAATCCCTCTCCAGCTTCCCTGCAGGCCCCTTCAGGTACTGGGAGGTGTCTGTGAGGTCCCCACACAATCCTCTCTCCTCCAGGCTGAACAGCCCCAACTTGCTCAGCCTGTCCTCATAGCAGGGGTGCTCCAGCCCTCTCACCAACCTCCTGGCCCTCCTCTGGACTTGTTTTAACAACTCCTTGTCATCGTGCTGGGCACCCCAGAGCTGGATGCAGTGCTCCAGGTGGGGTCTCAGCAGAGCAGAGCAGAGGGGTAGAACCCCTCTCTCAATCTGCTGGCCAACGCTGCTTTGGATGCAGCCCAGGATTTCCTTGGCTTTCTGGGCTGGGAGCACTCACTGCTGTCTCGTGGTGAGTTTTCATCAGCCACCATCCCCAAGTCCTTCCCCACGGGGCTGCTCTCAATCACATCTCTGCCCAGCCTGTGGGTGTGTCTGGGATTGCCCCAAAGCAGGTGTAGGACCTCGCACTTGGCCTTGCTGAACTGCCTGAGGTTTGCAGGGTCCCACCTCTCGAGCCTGTCCAGGTCCCTGTGGATGCCATCCCTTCCCTCCCCTGTGTCCATTGCCCCACCCAGCTCAGTGTCATCAGCAAACTGCTGAGACTGCCCTCGGTCCCACTGTCCACATCACTGACAAAGGTGTGGAACGGTATCAGCCCCAGGAACAACCCCTGAGGGACACCACTCGTCACTGGTCTCCAGTGGATAATGAGCTATTTACCACAACTCTGAATGTGGCCATCCAGCCTGCTCTTTACCCACTGAGTGGTCCATCCGTCAATACAGACAAGGATGGCAAGTGGGACAGTGTCAAATTCTTTGCTTAAGTTCAGATAGACAATGGGAGTTGCTCTGCCCTTGTCCACCAAAGCTGCAGCACCCCATCATAGAAGACCACCAAGTCTGCCAGGCACGGTTTGCCCTTAGTAAAGCCATGTTGGTTGTCACCAATCACCTCCTTGTTTTCCATGTGCCTTAGCACAGTTTCCAGGAGAATCTGCTCCATGCTCTTTTCTGGCACAGAGGAGAGACTGCTCTGTAGTTCTATGGGGCTTCTGCATTCCCCTTTCTTAAAATGGGGTTTACGGTTCCCTTTTTTCAGTCATCAGAAACTTCATTTGACAGCCACAATTTTTCAAAAATTATGTATAGTGGTTTAGGAGCTTCTTCTGCCATCTCCCTCAGGACCCACAGATGAATCTTATTGAATTCCATGGATTTGTGCACATTCAGGTTCCTTAGATGGTCTAAGACTTGATCTTCTCCTAGGGGAGAGGGTTTAGGGTCATCATTCTCCCAGTCTCTGCATTTGCCTTTCTTGACTTGATTTGAGATGGCTGGAACTTTGCTGTTTAAGACTGAGGCACAGAGGTTGTTGAGAACCTCAGCCTTCTCTTTGCCCAGGGTATCCATGACTCCCATTTCCTTTTAAAGAGGGCCTAACCTTTCTCTTCCGTGCAACATATCCATGGACACAAGGTGCACAGTGCCCAGTACAGGGGACAATCCCTGCCCTGGCCCTGCTGGCCACACCATTGCTGATCCAGGCCAGGATGCCATTGGCCTTCTTGGCCACCTGGGCACACCCTGGCTCGTGTTCAGCTGCTGTCACCAGCACCCCCAGGTCCTTTCCAGCCACTCTGTCCCAGCCTGTGGCACTGCCTGGGGTTGTTGTGACCCAAGGGAAGGACCTGGACTTGGCCTTGTTGAATCTCACAGCACTGGCCTCAGCCCATCGATGCAGCCGGTCCAGATCCCTTTGCAGAGCCTTCCTGCCCTCCAGCAGATCAACTCCTGCCCAACTTGGTTTCACCTGCAAACTGACTGAGCATGCCCTTGGATCCCCTTGTGAGGATCAGCAATAAAGATCCTGAACAGGATGAGGCCCCAGTTCTGAGCTCTAGGGAACCTCATCAGCAACCAGCTGCCAACTGGATGTGACACACCATGCAGTAATCTTCAAAATTTTTTAACATCTTTGCTGGAATGTGACAGGAAATTCTTTCCTACGAAGTCTGACACTGTTCTAACAACTATAAAGGAAGAAGCTGAATAGACACTCCTTTTATTTAGTCTTTACTATCCATTGCTACAGCTCTCCCATGATGGCTGCCACATGGAGAGACAGACCTTGCCCTATCCACAGCCAGCAAACGCTGAACAGGAGCCTAGTCCTCCTCTCTAGCCCATTGGGCTACTCAACTGCAGTGTTCTGCAAAATGCACCTGGAAAAGCAGTAAACATGAGTTTTCAGAACTCCAAGATTCAAATCCATCAGCACTTACGCAAATCCTAGAGGGAAAGAGGACACTCCAGGAAAATTATTCAAATATTTACTTCAGAATCCTTTTTGGTAACAGGGCGCATCAGATTCTTGATCGGTCAGGACTGCACCAAAGGTGAGAGTGCCAGTGAGCATCCGAAGACGAAAACGGAGTGTTTCCTACATTGGTCAGAGAAGACAATGACATGTAAACATAATAGAAGAAGCAGTAAATTTGAGGGACAGCTAATGGGTATTTTCAACTTTTTAACCCCTATGACTTATGCACTGATAAGACCATCCATGGGAAAAATGACAGACACTGTAATGAAAGATCCTGGGCACACTGATTTCATAATCCACAGTCTTTAACTGAGCCAAAAATAGTCAGTTGAACCTCAGAGCAGGATGAATAGCATTCAAACATTTACCTTTAAATAAAAAAAACCAGGTGTTAAGCGCACTTTCTTCTGGAAAATAAACCTATATGTATTTTAAATTATGATGGCCTACCAGAAAACTTAATGGTATCATAATCTACTAACACTACATAAAGTAAATAAATTCAAACTATGCATATCTATTCAGAAAACTACTAAGTTTACAGACATATCTGAAGGAGACACACAATGAGGCTCTCAAAATGCTGTATCAACTGCTGACCACAGAAACTTGTTCTAAAAACACAGTAATGTTGAAAAAAAAAAAGAAAAAATCATCATAATGTAAAACGGCTTGTTAGTTTAAAAACTTCAAACCAACTGGAAACTGAAAAGCAGGAAAGCCATTTTTCCTCTTTCAGTCTCTAAATAGCCAATGTAGGCACAAAAGGATACGATAAATTTGTTCCAAAATTCTGAAGGATATAGTGACCAGGAAAAGTCAGTTCTGCTAATAACTGCTGACAACAGTTATTTTGCTTAGTATATCCTGAAGTTACAGATGCAAAACATGTTTTGAGAAAGCCTTCGTTTTCTTATAAAACAGCACACTGAATATTCATACATTATAATACAAAATACTGTTACATTGGAATTTAAATCAAACTTTTAACTACATGAGCTTGATACTAATAGGAAAAAATAGAATATAACTCATTATTTTCTGAACAACCATAACAAATAAGCCTTTTTATAAATCTTAAGGTATAACATGCTTAGATAGATAAGAAAGCTTCAAAACAGGTGTTCTTTTACTAATCAGTACATTGTACCTCATAAAAGAAACAGAACTTTTATGCAAAATGCTTAATGATACAAACACAACACAAGATTTACTTTCTTTATCTTTATATATGGGTCACTGAGTTAATTTTCACTATATGATTTCATCCAATTTGCTAATGCTTACTAAAAGAAAGGTCAGGCCATCAGGATCATTAGAACTAAATGTTGGTTATATTACCAGAGATAATTCTGCTTTCAGGCACTATCCTCCCCTGTTCTTTTTCACTGACAAAGAAAAAGCAGACAAGCTACAGTTTAAAGAGAGTTCTTGTACAGGACTTGGTCTTGGAGTGCCTGGTGTGGCAAGCAACTGGGTGAGCAAAATGGATGGGCAAGGTAGGAGGATCTGTGCACTGAATTCTAAAGAAACATAGAGGTCTCACTGAAAAGAGGGTAGTCAGAACAAAATATTTCACATTTGTCAGATTCAGGTGGCTTCAATCTGTGTTGTACAGAACACACACCTGTCAGAAAATCAGAAGGAAGACTCTCTCCACTACTTCAGAGCATTAGTTTATCCTCACCAGTCTTGCCTTTCAAACTAAGAGTGGAACTAGATGTAAAACACACATCTACTTAAATAATGTTAATAAAACATATTTTGGAAGAAAGCAAATATGTTTCTGGACTGTTATGGAATCAGCTACAGCCTCAAAATGCAGAATATAGTTATAATCACTGTAGTACTGCAGTGCTGCAAGCAGAACACAGAACACAGTGCAGGTAATACCATGCTCCACAGACATGAGAAGGCAAGAGAACAAAATAAGCACAAAACTTCACTTTCATACTTTCTTCACACTCAAAAAAGATGTACCTGTACATCTGAAACGTACCTGTACATGCAATATATTAAATGTCTGAAAAAGATATTTAATGATGTATTTTAGAAAACATTAAAACTCAGACTCATTGCATAACCGTGGTGCTTCAGATCAGCTCCTAAGGGTTATATATCCTGCTTTTCTTTACTACCTATGCTGTAAATTTTATTAACAATACTTCTGTAGCTTAGTCAAAACTGCAAGGCAAAACATGGCATGGTAGTGAGAAATCAGGCTCGAAACACTACTAAACACATTCATGTTTTAACTTCTCTTAGTATTTTTTAATTGAAAATGCCCCCTACAAGCACCAAATCATGCAGAAATTCCTCAGGTTTAAATGATTATTAGAGAAAAATCAAGATCTTTAATCTTCAATACGGCAAACTCTATGATATAAGCCCAAAGCTTCTTTCTCCCTTCTTTTGTCTTTTGAGACCTGCTTTGCTATGGATTAGCATCTGACAGAAAAATCTGAACCGACCACTCCATTCTTCCACCCAATACATAAAGCCTCCTTCAAGCACAAAAACACTCTCTTGCCCAATCAGTTTCGTAATTCACAGATAGAGTCCAGAACTTGGATTTCAACTATTTTAGGCAATCATAGAATCATTTTGGTTCCAGAAAACCATCAAGTGCAACCATTAACACAGCACTGCCAAGTCCAGCACTAACCCATGTTCCCAAGTGCCACATCTACAAGCCTTTTAAATACCCCCAGGGACAATGACTCCACCACTTTCCCAGGCAGCCTGTTCCAGTGCTTGACAACTTTTTCTGACAAGAAAGTTTTCCTAATATCCAATCTAAACCTTTCCTGGTGCAACTTGCAGCAATTTCCTTGTCCATTGCTTATAACTTGGGAGAAGAGACCGACCCTCATCTCACCACCTCCTTTCAGGCAGTTGTAGAGAGCGATAAGATCTCCCCTGAGCTTCCTTTTCTCCTCAGCTCCTCCTCACAGGACTTGTGCTCCAGACCCTCCACTCCCAAAAGACAAATCATGCAGTCCGTTACAGGTGAGAAGGCAAGTGACACTTCCCCAGTTTAAGCATGAGTGCATGAAGATGATACTCATGATGGATATGTACACAAACACATCACAAAAATATTCTTCTCAGAAGGCATAAATTGCAAACATTGAAGAAACCTGGGGACAGTACATTTAAATCTGATTCATCATTTCGAGAAAATCAGAGTGAATACAAATTAAGCAGAGAACAATTAAGTAAGAGCTTTTCCTTCCTTTGATGATTGCATACAATGCAAACATTTCGAGAACTGACTCTTAACCATTACACACACAAGGAAAACCACTGCCAAGCATTTGTATTGCACTCTTTACAAAATGAGACAAATGCAATGAGCTAAACAGAAAGTTTCAATTCTTACTATCTCACGGACTTGAAAGAAAAAAACCAAAAGGATCTTTTTGGTCCGAAGAGACACAAAAGCATGTCCTGCCGCAAGTCTGGGACGAACTCCTGGAGAGATGTGAATGCAAGCAAGCTTCACTGCTAGAGATCCACGCGAGTAATAGTCCGGGGAAAAGTTTGACACTCTCCCACACTCCATATAAATGAACGTGAGCAGAGACGCCTCTGCTGAAAACATCTTTTTCACTTACCTCAGCTGCAGAACGCGCGCTTGTTTAAAGAGGGGCCTCGGCCTCCCCGCGACCGCGAAGGGACGGACAAAATAGGAAGTGGCCCGGCTGAGCACAAGCCACGCTTTTCCTGTAATTCTGAAGGCCAGAACCCCCCACGCCCGCCGCCGGGACCAGCGGGGTCGGACTCTGCTCTAGCTGCCCTCACAGCACCCTCCGCCCACAGGCNCCCCCCCAGCTCCCGGGATGGGATGGGGCGGGGCGGGGACAGGCTGTGAGGGCGCGCCCGCAGCAGCCTCGCCGCTCTCCCTTCGATCTACGCAGCGACATTTTGCACTCACGCGTAAGCATCTCATGCATCATTTAGGGCACAGGCAGGGGAATAAATCAAGTGGTGATCCCTTTTAAAAGTAGCAAATGTATTGCACTTAATGGCTTGGAAGAAGACTGCAGCCATCAGCAACATAACTGACTACAGCAACGGGACTGAAAATCAGAAGGAACTTTGCAATTAAGATGCTGTGAATTTAGTAAATGGAAATCCGAAGTCCCAAGTTAATGTGCCTCATGCTAAGCACTGACAGTCCTTGCTAAGCAGATACTCTCCAAGAACAGATACTGAATTTTAATAATGCAATCAGCACATCAAGAGGTCTTGGCCCCAATTCATGAAGAGATCCATTACAGACAGCAGGTTGTTTATCCTGCACTAGTGTCACACACAAGAAGCCGTAGATTGACTCCTTTCGACTTCCATGACTTGTGCAGCTCAGGTTTTTTCAGGCTATTTTAACATGCAAGCTCAACATCCACTCCAACTTTCAGATTGCTCATTAGCCTTCACCCTCTTGAGCTAATCATCAGATTCAGCCAGTTAGCCCATTTGCTTCCCTTTTTATTTTTGAATGGTGTTGCCATCTCCCCATCACCCATAACCTCCGTGTGACACTGCATTGTAAACTGCTTTAAAGTTTTTTTAATTGCCCTTGCTATTTAGAAGTATACATTAGCATTGATAGTGATATTTTGAAAACTTGCATCTGTTTTACTGTGAGGTAATAGATGAAACAGAAATGTGGTTCAAAAGCAGCAGATGTAAACTGTAACCTAAGTGCTCTTTGGTATACCAACCAGGTTTGTTTTTTTTTTTCTTTAATGAGAACATAAGAAAAGGCAGGACCAGATCCTTAATTATGTTTAATTATTGAACCTCTATTCTAGACTTGGTCTGATTAGTTGCCTGTTCTCACACATTAATACATGGATTTCACTGACACACTGAAAGTTGGCTGCTCAATCTTTCAAAATCATGAAAAGCTGCACCAAACCGAAAAGACTAGTAAAACATTTGTTTAACTTTCGAAAACCTTTAGAGATCCCTCTGTCTGCCTCAGGGCTATGTACATGCTTACATTAAGGCTTCCACAGTCTTAAATGTTTGGTTGTGGACTGGACAGTAGCACTTAGAAGATTCCAGGATGCAGAGGGCACTTAATGATGGCATCAGTAACTGTTTCAGCTACTACCTTTTGTAGGAAGTTAATAGTAAAGAGAAAAACATCTTACAAACGTAATATCATTTACCAAAAGTGATTTGGCACAGAAGATTGGAAACCTCTAGAGTACAATAAAAATCCTGCTAAAAAAATGTGTTCCATATCCACATTTACAGACACTTTCATCCACTTTGCACACGAATGCTCTAGAAGAATTAACTTTTCCATCCTGAGGGTGGGAGCAAAGTGAAGCTACTGTTCCTGAAACACAAGGAAGGAAGTGCCTTCCACAGAAAGACTCCACTGTTTTCATTGCTGATGCTTCTCTATCGTTTGGGCTGGTGATTCAGGGGTAACTGCTCCAGAGATTGGTTGATCCCAGATGGTACCCCGTCTTAAAGAGAAGCATTTCCACTGTCTGTGTTGGCAGGGTGAGACAGGAGTCTAAAACCCAACCCTCATTGCAAATTGATTTGTTACCTGTAGTAGTTCAGTTTTGAAAAACATTTATCTTCTGTATTATGTATGACCACACCCTATAAAATTACTGCCCACTGTATAATTACTGTGAGCCTGTATTAGTTAACACACTGGCACAGAATAGAGCATTTTGTGGAAAAATTAGGTGCATTTTCATTGACCAGTCTGCAGATTGACCTTGCAGCATTTAATCATGCAGTCTTAGCAAAAGAAGCTTCAGTGGAAAACATGTACTGAATTTTACCTCAGGAAGTTGCAGAGTTGATTTTGACCAAGAAACTCGTTAGGCTGATTTCTACCTGTGTCAATGACTCGAACCACTTCATTCCTCTAAACGTAAAGAGGAGGGCACGACAACAGACTTGCACTGACTTACAGCATTGCAAAACACAAATAAAAACCATGAGTGTCCTTCTATTCCCTACTGATTTCACTCATGGGGAAGAAAAATCCAGTGAAACCAGTCTGATTTTGATCTCAATTTCCAAATATGCATAATTCCATTTTTCAGTGAGTAGCTTGTCATTAGAAGTCTACTAGCATCAACCTCCATGCAAGGCTGCATTCAACAGGTAAAAAATTAACTATGCCATTCTTAAATTTCATTTCAGTGTAACATAAAAATTCAACAACAGCAGTACCCTCAAAACCATGCTCTTAAATCACCAGTTTATGACTAAAATCTTAGTTTAAATGCTACACATTGTCCAAGTTTATGTAACATATCACTGAATAAGCAACAATAATGGGTGTGACAACCCACTGTTAAGGGGAAGGAAGCACCTAAGATTTGTAAATGCTTACTGGTCAAAAGGAACGATGAGTCAAAGGGTACAAAATCAATCAAAAAGTTTTATTAGTAAATTACACATTTGGCATGGATATTGGTGCTAGTCCCTGACCTACTATATAAGCACACAGCACTGGGTTTTTGATAAAGGCATGAGGGAAAAGAGAAAGGACCACCACAATCCATCATGTGCCTAAAGTAAACTGCTCAAACCTAACAAAAGGCATAAGAAATATACCAATTACTATGTTGTACAGTGTGCAACTACCAACATCTAATACACACAGAAAGGTTTAATGACTAAGTGCAATTATGTGAGCATCTTTTTCATCCGTCCTCTAGAGAAGATTCATTCCTCAAGAAAAGCATCAGGTGTTTTGCTAAGAAGGCCACAAAGCTGTTACCAATTTCAGAACAGAGCATTATGCAATGCTTCCTTCCTGTCACATCTCCTTTCACAGCACTGCGACATCACAACAGCTCTAATTGCAATCCGATAAAATGCTGGCAAAGAAGGGATGCTTTATTCCCAGAGTAATGTCTTTAGTGGTTTATTACAGAAATTTTTTTACATGTTTTCATCCTATACTAATTTAAGATTCACAAGCCTTTTAGTACAATTGCAAAAATAGCTAAACATAATTAAACCCATTTGTACAAACAGGCTAAAGGAATTACTGAAAATCCCATGTGGCTTTAATAGCTGGATGACAAAATGCCATTTCTTGTAATTTTCCACCCCAAGACCACAGTGAACAGACTCTTTATGACAACTTCAATCAGCACAAGTTACTGTTGGCAGAGAGTCACTGTGAAGGCAGAGCTGCAGCAGTTTGTAGTAACAACCTGCAATGAAGCAAGTTTCTCACATACACTTTAACAAAGAACATAGAAAAAGAAAGAAGCTATGTAGACGAGAACAGCTTATCATACAGATATTCTTCTCTTACAGCTACCACTGCCTACTAAATCTTACCACAAAATGCCATGTTGACTCATTTTTTGAACAATGCCAGGGATTGCAACTCCACCACGAACCTGGGGAGCCAGATCCAATTCTTAATGACTTGTTTCTTAAGTTTTTCCTAATATCCAATATAAACCTCCCCTGATGCAACCTAAGGCCTTTTCCACTTGTCATAGATACATAGAATCATAGAGTAATTTACATTTGAAAAGACCTCCAACATTGAGTCAAACCTTTGATCAAACACCACTCTGTCAACTAAACCACAGCACTAAGGGCCAGCTCCAGGTGTGTTTTGAAATCTTTTGTGCATCTCAGATCACCTAGTGCATATCATCTCCCTAGGCAGCCCATTCCAGTGCCTAATCACCCTTTGTGTGAAGAATTTCTCCCTGATACTCAACCTGAATACCCCTGGGATTAAAGCCACTTCCTCCCATCCTGTGATTGGTTGCCTTCGAGAAGAGACTGATCCCCACCTGGATACAACCTCTTTTTAGGTCTCCCCTGAGCCTCCTTTTCTCCAGGATAAACACCCCCAGCTCCCTCAGCTGCTGTCACCAGCACCCCCAGGTCCTTTCCAGCCACTCTGTCCCAGCCTGTGGCACTGCCTGGGGTTGTTGTGACCCAAGGGCAGAGCCTGGCCCTTGGCCTTGTTGAACCTCACACCATTGGCCTCAGCCCATCGATGCAGCCTGTCCAGATCCCTCTGCAGAGCCTTCCTGCCCTCCAGCAGATCAATATTCCCATACAGTTTTGTTTCATCTATGAACTGAGGGTACATTCAATCCCCTCATCCAGGTCTATTAATAAAGATATCAAACAGAAGTGCTCCCAGTACTGACTGAGCCCAGGGGAACCCCATCTGTGACTGTCCGCCAGCTGGAAATTACTCAACACCACTCTCAAGGCCTGGACATCCTGAAAGTTTTTACCCAGTGAACAGTGCACCTGTCCAAGCCTGGGCTGCTAGATTTTCCATGACAATGCTGTGGGAAACTGTGTCAGGGGCTTTATTACACATAGCTGACACTAAGTTCTTTGTGAAACTGTTCAGAGTGGAAAACAGTAAGAGGTAAAACACTTCACTAACAAATCTCTAACCTGCAAATCTGAGATAAATCTTGTTGACTGAAGAACACTATATGGTAGTACAACTGCTTTTTAAAAAATGAAATATCCATAGCTTGGAGAGGAGTTAGAGCACAAAGCACAACCAACCTGAACTTGAAGGTACTCAGTAGGGCACCACATTTCTGGAATAGGAAAAACACTTTAGAAAATATTTTAGACACATGGCTTGCTACCAAGTCTCTGGAATCCCTATGAAGATTCACAGAATTATTTGAGCTCCTCTCTTTCCTACCTGCCTATCCACAATTGTACCTTCCAAGGAGTCAGGAGACCAAGTCTTCACTTGGTGAGGCTGGGCTTTTTTGTTGCTGTGGTCTGAGGTCAGGCTTTTCCTTATCACTCAACAGATGTCTTACGAAGAGCACACTAGTATTTAGTCAAGACTAACATGCTACCAGTTATCTACACCTTCTAATATACCACTGCTTTGTATTCTTAAATTGTACATATTGTACTTACAGCCTACATACACAAAAATTCTCTAAGTGGCTCAGAGAGGGTGGATTCACCACTCCAGACAGTAAATGTTAATAAAGCAAGTATATTAATTTCTAGACGTGATCTCTAAATGAGCTGATCAACTACTACAAAAAAGTTTCTATTGCAAGCTCAGAAATTCACTTGTTCTGTTAAAGAATGTTCTTTTGCTTAGTTCATTTGTGTATGCTGCATATGGCCTTATAATTACAGAACCTCTTAAGGAAACATAGGTCTTCAATATAATTTAATTTGACTGGCATATTTAGAACAAGAATCCCACAAAATACTGCTACAGGAATAGCTTCACAGTTTCAACTGATTCATGATAATGATCCTCAAGAAGAAACCCAGTATTTTTAAGCAGCAGGAGTAGAGGGGCAGAGTTGAAGACGACAAAGAATTATTGAGAAATAATTATTGACAAATCATCTGTCTGTTTTCATCTCCCTGCTACTAGTGGTAAAGGGAAAAAGCACTAAGTGGCTGAAGTTGAGTCAACTTATTTCAGTTTAAACCTCATTCATCTTTCCAGGACACAAAATCTTTGTCAACAACCATCCCACCTCCTATGACCATGCATTTCATTTTGAAGAGTGGAGGATGAGTGAAGCACAGCATTCTTTGAAGTTGGGAGATATTTAAGGATTGGGTATTGAAAACTATTTTATGTGACTCAGTTAAAGAAGGAGGGAAAAGAAGCAGTGCAAGGAAATGCTGCTTGATAGTATTGCACTGCAGAGAGAATGACAAGTTCATATAACGCTGAAACTAGCTGACTACAGCCATTGTCCATAGTATTCTATGACAGTGTCAGCAGGCAACATGTACATTTGCAGTGAGAAAATAATTTTCACTTATATATTCTTAGTTATGTATGGATATCAGGTTCTGAAAGGCAAGTCAGATTTATTTAGAAGGATAAAGAGGAAGAGGTATTCTCAGCAGTTTGGCTCCTAAATAATTTGTCAACTCTGAACAAAGAGATGACTCCCCTTGAATAGTCAAGGGGAGTCTTGAATACAAAGTAGTTCCTCTAAGTGTCCTTTGGCAACAGGTAATATTTTTCTGATGAATAAATAAAAGCCAAACTCATTACCTTCAGTAGTGCCAAAGACGCTACCATAGTTACTTTGAAGGAAATAAACAGCATAAAATAAAAAACACTTAACATTTGAATTTCAAGCGCTACTCAACTATTGTCTCAAATTAGTTCTACTGATTTCAACATTTTCCTTAAGCTAGCTAGAAAAAAATACAAGTATCAGGAAAATTTGAAGAGAATGTGCCAAAACGTAAGATTCCCACAAGATTCCTGGGTCAAAACTCCATAGTCAAATAATTTCATCTACTGTTACTTATTAGTTAATGGAGTTAAGACATGGAGATATGACTCAACTTCAGCCTCTTAGTGCTTTTCCCTTTACCGCTAGAATAACATATAAGAAATGTTATTGCCAAAGACTGACACTAACCACACACAGTGGAAGTCACACAAAAAAGTAAAATTTGCAACGACAGAGTACTATTTTTACCTTTCACAGTTTCTGAAGTACAGGACAATGTACAGACATCCACAATTGACCAAGACCTGTCAATTTATGGTGTCACTGAAGAAGTTGTGACAGATGTCAAATATCCTCCCCTTGAGTCACCAGGGAATTCCTGGAACTGCTGGACAGCACATTAAAATTACTAAACTTGGCTAACAGAATAAACCCTTATTATTACCTAACATTGAAGCTTTACACTTTGTCTTAAATCAAAGAGGAATACAGGTTTTGCACAAAGCCAGCTGACACACTAAAAATATTCACCAAGCTTGCTTTTTGTTCCCAGTCCTTTAAGAGAGACAGGTCCATTCTTTGGCATTCTTAAAGCTAATTTGTAGGTCAATGTAAACGTCTATGAGCATTATCAACAATGAGAGACTTTTTCAGAATACACTTTATTATGTCTTCAGCAGACTGTAGTCTGCTTTCCTATCTTCCAAAACACTGGAGGATTTTAATCAACCTACTATTAGTTTTGTAGACCATCTATGTCCTTTCTCTTTTTCAGAACTCTTGTTCACAGTCCTTCAATTCTTATGGCCATAATTTTTGACTTGGGGTGCAGCCCTTAATCAGAAAAGTTAAGCATTCTGTGAAAGCTTTGCTTTATTCAGCTACTACCTGAAGATTCCTTACAACTGGTCCATAGCACATGAACAGCTCCGGACCAAAGGCTGTAAATTACTCATTGCCATGGTTTGACACCAGCCAAACACCAGGCACCCAAGAAAGTTGCTCACTTACCCTCCCCAGCCGTGGCTGGGCAGATGAGAGGGAAAACTTAATGAAGGCATCATGAGGTGTGAGATAAAGACCAGGAGAAAACACTCCAAACACAACAGGCTTGATTTAGAGGTACAAAGTGAATTTATTACTAACAAAATCAGAAGAGGATAATGAGAAGTAAAGTAAGCCCTTAAGTAAACACCTTTTCTTCCCCCAACCCCTCCCTCCCTCCCACTGACAGTGCACGGGACAGGGCATGGGGGTTTTGGTCAGTTCATCACCCAAGGATTTTCTTCTGCTGCTGTGGGAAGAGTTGTCCTTCCCCTACTACGCTGTGGGGTCCCTCCTATGGGAGACAGTTCTCTGTGAACTTCTCAGGTGTGGGTCCATTCTCACAGGAGCAGTCCTGCCAAAACTGCTGCACCGTGAGCCCATCCCACGGGCACAGAGTCCTCCCAAAACTACTGTGGCACGGGTCACTCTTCCTACGGGGTGCGGTCCTCCGAGGACTCCAGCATGAAAGCTGGGCCCTCTCTCTCCACTGGGTCTCCCACTGGATCACAGCCTCCTCCAGGCATCCACCTGCTCCTGCATGGGCACCTCCCCCACAGGCTGCAGGTGAATCTCTGCATCCCCTGTGGATCCCCATGGGCCGGGAGTGGATCTCTGCATCTCCCGTGGATCCCCATGGGCTGTGGGTGGATCTCTGCATCTCCTGTGGATCCCCATGGGCTGCAGGGGCACAGCTGCTTCATCATGGTCTCATCACAGCCAAGAGGGAAATCTCAGCTTCAGCACCTGGAGCACCTCTTGCCCCCTCCTTCTCCACTGACCCTGGTGTTGCCATGTTGTTTCCTTCACATGTTCTCACCTTCTCCTTTTCGCTGACTTAAAAAAAACCTGTGCACCCACTCTGTTTTGATTTTCTTAGTCAGTGAGGTGTCACCATCACCTCTAACTGGCCCAGCTATTACTCGCAGCACGTCCATCTTCAGACCCATCAGGGACTCACTCTGCTGGGTACGGTGGAAGCTTCCAGGAGCTTCTCACAGAAGCCACCTCTGTGTCTCCACCACTACCAAAAAACAGGCCATGCAAAACCAACACATTTAGATTTTCCTTTAGTTACAAGAATTGCACATAATTTCTGCTCAAACTGGCATAGAAAGAAAACAGTCGATGTTGTTTTACATATGCCATAAAAATTGAATTTAGGCAGAAAAAAAATCTATGTTCATTGTTCAATGAAAGGTTTGACATCATTTCTCAACACTAGTATGTCAAGAACCTTCAACCTAAACTGAAGTTCCAATACAAATACACTGTTCTTAGGTAAAAATCAGTTCAGCAAAACCTTTTAAGAACACTTACCCTGACCTGCCACCAGACAACTGGATTCTCTTGAATTAAGAAGGTATTGACATAGAATTTTTCGGTAAGTTTTTCAACATTTTCCACATAAGACTACTTGAGCGCAAAAATAAAATAGGCAGCTGACTGTGCACTTCATTTCCCACCCCAACTTCCCTTGACAGCGTTTTCCTCTAGCTGAAAATCACACTGTAATATTTTCCTGCAGATTAAATATTTATTTAAAGAATCACAAAGCTTAAACCAAAACTGAATATCGTATCTTTCTGCAAATATTGCTCTTCAAGTTTTTATTTCTCCTTTCCAGATGACTTGGTCCTTCCAACTCTCACCCTCTCATAAAAAGTAGTAAAGACAACTTTTCATCTTTTGAGTTATTTCAATACCATTCTAGGGACTGGTTTGTTGGCTCCATTTTTTTTATGAGAGCACGCAGCTCTATGCTAGAACAGCCATCATGTATTTAGCACCTGTGTAAATGATTGCAAAGAATGGGGCCAGAACAGTAGTTTTATAGAAAATGTAAAAATTGCAGAACTCCATCTGTTGCCTGATCACAACTCACAAGTCAAATGATGGGAAACAAAGCAAGAAACACCCAGTGGTCCTTTAAACAACACTAAACCAGGTTCCCTTAAAATGTCTGCTCTAGGTTACAAGTGACTCTTTTCTTTGACTTCTCTTCACAGAAATGGGCAAGCTTTATCAGCTCACAGCTTCTTCCAACAGCTACAGTTCACTCGCACTTACTGCAGCCAGACACCAAAAGCACCCTCCATCTACCTGAAATTCACAACGGATGCAAAAATCTTCAAGGATACTCCTCAGGAAAAGGAGCCATACTGCCCAGTGTATTTCACTCTGAATTATTAACATAACACTTAAATATATCCACTACTTATGAACAGCAATTTAAGTATACTGTCCATCCAGCTCACTTTCAAGTACACAATTTACTACTCTTTTTGCATAATATACAGCAGTAAAATTACAGTCTACAAAATTAACAGTATTTCTCTAAGTAGATATTCAAGTAAATTGTTCTGCAAAGACATTCATACAAAGAATGACAGCCCACTATTCCACAATGAGATATTCCCTAGTATTGCCCAGTCAGCTCTGATTCTCACTAACTTGGGTACTAAGGCTCCTATCCTGTAAGCAGATTTAGAAGTATTATCAGCCTGGATTTAGTGGGGAGACTGTACAAGACACAGTGCTCAGCACTGTGTGCTAAACAGCACACCATGAGAAGCCTGTAAGCTTGTTCAGCTGTGCAAAAGGTAATGACCTTGCTCTTTTCTTTGGGGACCCAATGATATGCATCTTTGTAGCATGCTACATTGATAAGAAAAAAAAAATTCAATCAAAAAGCAACTTTACAGAAATGCAGAAATGTTAGTGACTGCTTACCTCCCATAGCTTCTGTAAGCCTGGGAAAACTCTTGGATATAAGGCACCAGGCTTGTTCTAATGCAAACTTTTCCACAAGAGATAGCAGAAGTGTACTTACATCAGTCAAAACTAAAAACATTCTACTAGATGCAAAACAGGGCTCCATCCTTCTCTTCATCCTTTCTCTGTAAAAACATGTATTTTTTCTAAGTTGTGGGTGTAGCCACTGACCTTTAGCTCCAGTTCGTGAAACTGCAATGACATATAGCTGATACAGAGGCAACAATCCATGTGCATGTCTCAAACTTTTATTAAAGAGCTGTTTAACAGATCCTTATATCATCATAACACAAGATTCAAACTTTTTAACTGACATGCTACAAAAAAAAAGAACAAAGTTCAGGTGAACCCTTACATAAAGCTCCTTCCCAAACTGGGTCTTCACAAGATTATCTTCTCAAGCAACATTTCACTTAGAGCAAAACACAGTACAAACTAGTTTGGTATAAAGCAATTTAATCCCATGACTCAATTTCTCTTGCAGAACAGTCCATCTTTACTTCTCCTGCAATCATGTTGCCTCTGCCTCTGTAATTCTAGGAAACACAACAGGTTCTAGTTTAGAATTATTAATACTTTCAATCATTTAATGGTAAGTCACCACAAAACAATTTTAGCTTTCTGCATGCACCTATCTCAATGTAATCTGAACACTCAGGAAGTTTTCATCATTAATCTCCTATACACATTGGTGTGAAATTACCGCAGTTTAGCCAACCTCAGATTTTATCACGTGTGGGAATAACACTTCCCACAGTTCACATCTCAACTTCTTTTCTTACCCAACACAAATCAGTTCATACCATTGTGGGAAAAAAACCTCCTTTTCCACTACATACTAAAGAATGACTGTCTGCATTACCTTACCAGTAAAATCATTTTTCCTTTGGAAAAATAATAAAGCCCAGTAATCTCTAAGACTGTCTCAAAATAATCACATAAGATCCTTCAACAGATTTGTCTTTCCAATTCATCATTTGATTATCAAAGGGATTTATCATGAAATATGGGGTTGATTACAAATGAAGAGTTTCTGTCAGACTGACATGAGAAGGTCTCATAATAATTAGAAGCTCACGTTCTACAACTAAAGGAGCTGGTGCACTGTAGTTATGTGATACTAAGGGCAGTATTCCCAATGCAAGCAGACAGACATCACACGAAAATCTATTCTATTCTGGACAAAGAGTCACAGTCAAATTTACTCAGAGGTTGTGAAGACCATGGACGGACTTGGACCTAGAAATGATTGATTTCATGAAATGCTGGGAGACACTACACAAAGGCTGGAGACATGCACTTGGAAGCAATCTAGTGAGATCCACCTCTGAAAGCAATCTAGTAAAAAAGCAAAAATAAAGTGTCCTTGAACTAGAATATACGAAAGATCAATTGAGTCAAGAATTACTCTGCAAGAGGTTTGTGCAAACATATACAACAGCTGTAATGTGAGGCTGCAAGTTTGAGAAGGAAGCAATGTTTGTGTAACTGACATCTCATAAAGTCCCCCACCCCCAGAAAAATTATTCAGACCTAGTAAGGGGACTAGCCAGCCAGGTAAAAATACCCAAACCACCCAAAGCTTTCCATAACTACAGTATGGGAAAAGATAATGAAAGGAAGGTCAGAGTTTGAAGTGAAGCTTCAGACATTGCGTAAGCACTGAGAGCAGTTATTTCTACTATGGTCTCAAAGGAAGTACATTTGGAAGCACCTGATCTGTAATAAAGTTCTTATGGAATCAAGACATGAAGAAAAAAGGCTTTCAAATAGGAGTAAGAACAGAATCTAAAATTAGCAACAGCAAGAGACTAGAAGGCTTCTCCCCGCCACAGACATTAAGAATTTTGACACAGACCAGACCGGGGCATTTACCTAACCATAATCAGCTGAAGTTTTCAGTCAACTGAGTTGCTTGACTAGGTGATTCATAACAAGCAGTAACTGTATAATCAGGAATTATTTGCTCCCACCCTACATGTGTAGCACAAATTTCTGAACTACAGCTTTTGTTTATGTCTGCTTGTCTTCTTCCAGAGGAATCCTGACTTTACAGATCAAGACTACAGCAGCCAGTAAGGGGGCCACACTGTAAGAGCCCAAGCCAAGCAACTTGCCTGAAATTAGTTTCAGTAGTACTGAATTCTTTAAAGACGTACAACTAAGAAAAGGGACACAATTACAGTCAGAACCGTTTCAGTGGCATTATTCTGGATATATACCACTGAAGACAGTTTTAAACTGTCTGAGACAAAGTTCTAGGGGCCAAGACTTTCAGTTAATTTCCAGACCTACCTTTTGGGTATTAAGTGGGAGCCGTCCTCCTTCAGCCTCGAAAGCAACTTCTGTCAACCAAACAGGAACTTCCTGCTGAGCCTATGCAATTAGGAAAATCAATTCAGAGACTTTGACTCCTTTACCAATTCAGATTAAGAGTTCCATAACTGTACCAAAAATATCACAGTTGTTCAGTACATCCAAGTGAAATTTTAAAGAGCAGAAAAAGGTCAGCACTAAGATCTGAAACTTACATCTGAAAGCACCTTAATTAGAGGCTGTGCAAGATGACCATCAGAACTGCTATCAAAGAAGCCAACCGCTTTCCCTGTATTTCCACAACGACCAGTTCGCCCAATTCGGTGTACATACTCTTCAATGGTTGAAGGAAGATCAAAATTAATAACATGCTGAACGTTTTCAATGTCCAGACCTCTTGCTGCCACTGAGGTTGCCACAAGAACTGGACATTTTCCAGAACGAAAATCTCGAAGTGCTATTTCTCGCTCTCTCTGTTCTCTATCTCTATAAAGAAAGCAAGGGTGAGAATGGATATCTCTAAAATTCATAGTAATATTTAAGATATAATTTAAATGTCATGTTTCATGGAAAGAAGCTCGGGGGGGGAATGACAACAATGGATGCAAAACAAAAAAAGACCCAAACAACTCATACACTGCCCAGTTTATGTTTTCTGAATTTTTACTTGAAGAGCAGCAAGACAGAGCAACTGTTTAAGCTTAAGTCTCTGGAGAAATTGAGGTTTTTTTAAAAGACCTGGAGATAACTATGCATTAAACTCACTACCTCTCTAAAAAAATCCACTTGCTTAATTGATTACAATTTCCCACAGCTTTGTAGCAGGGAGCCAGAACAGCAAAGATGAAGTCTACACAGACTCCTCCACAGGCCATTTTTCAGATAAACTGAAAAAACTCTGGCTAGTCAACAGCACAGAATTTGTCTTCTGTTCATCACCGTGACAAGAAAACCAGATTTGCTCTGGTGTTTCCATATTTGAAGAATATTTACAAATTATCCACTATTGACCTACAGTGGGTCAGAAAATCACTCATGTTCTTTTTTGTCCAAGTAAGAAAACAAATTAGAAAGCTAACCAGTGCTCTGTAGGATCTTAACATGGGATAGCGAAGCCTGGTATGACCACTACTCCAGAGAACAACAACTATCCTAACTTCAACTCATAAAGGTAAAATGAATCAGAAACCAGTAACATTGATGACTGTTTAACAGCTTCCACTGAAGCAGTTATTCTACATATTTTATATATATTCTACCTTAACTCACACTATAGTAATTCTATAGAAACGTATTAAGAACGTCCTCTCACACAAGGGGGTTGTGGGTTAGCAATTCAGGCTTACCAGGACTGGAAGGCCAGATCTTCTCAAAAGCTATATGGCTTTCACACACCTACAAATCCAACAGCCACAGGATATACACAAACATCCTACATCTGCATGCTAAGACCATTTTAGCCCTTCTTCAACCTTGATGTTCTGGTGTCTGTCAGAACACGTGGCAAGCTAAACTATGCAGATATGGCCAAATGAGTGAGTTCCCAACAAAAGTCCTTAAAAGTTCTTAAAAAACACAGGTGACTTTCACTTTAAAAATACTTACCCATGGATACTAGTGGCTGGTATGTTTTCTTGACAAAGAAAGCATGCAATGAAGTCTGCTTTTTTCTTTGTGTCCACAAAGACCAGGGTTCGTTCATTACCTATGTTGAACAAAAGTTTAAAGCCATTGCAATTTGAAATATGATGCCATTTTCACTATTTAGAATAGCACTTATCTATACTAACACCTAATGCAGGCACACATTTTGAATAAAACTTTTAAAGCATGACTGTAATTTCTTGCCTATTCTGAGGTAATTAAATTCAATCCATCAATTTCTGTATCAATACAAAAACTGAGTGAAGACACATACATTGTTTTTCTCCTCAATAAAAAGAGAAAACAAACATTGTTCCCTGTGACATGCACGCATTTCCTTCCTAAAGCAGTACGTTATCCTGAGCACTGAACAGCAAGATTCCACAGACCATTTTTTAATTCCAAACTCACATTCAGTCTTCAGCATTAAAACTTAAGACATACAGAACAAATATGGAAAAATCCCAGACACTAATAAAACACAGGCCCAAACATTTACACAGTAATTTTAACACAATCATGAGATAACCCCAGATGCTGAAGTATTAACTGACCATATAAAGTAGAAAGCCATCTAGGAAGGTTGTCTGATAGTACTTAATAGAGATGAATCATTGACAAATACTGGGCATTAGACTAGATTTAATGACATTTACAAGTCCCTTCCAACCCAAACTAACCTATGACTCCATGAAATACCCCTACACAAATATGCCTAAAAACCTGCAGCTTCCCAAGTTCTGCTTCAAGCTTCATCAACAGTCTTGTAAAGCACGCAACACACAACAAAATCATATAGTCATGACCTTTCAAACACAAGTTTAAAGCCAAGCAAGTTTGACTTCTTTGGTGAACAACTGGCATTAAGTGAAGTTACCTATGCTGTGTAGAATTTCTATCAGTTTATCCCTCTTCAAAGACTGAGAAACTTGAAGAATATTTTGCTGAACATCACTGCACGCTCCACCCGCATGTCCAACAACAACAAATAAAAAATCAGTTTTCAAAAATTCACAAGCCAGCCTGAAAAAGAGACAAAATTGAGCAACATTAAAATTACGTAATTATTCTTGCTTTAAAAGCATGTATTTTCATTTATGTTTACGCAACACTTGCAAAAAGTATTTTTATCCTCCATTTTGTGAGAAACAATACAAGTAGTCTTACATACATTTTTAAAAAGCCAAAGAGTCTGCAGAGTTTGGTCCAGCACACAAACCACATCCTGGGCTGCATGAAGTGTGACCAGCAGGTCAAGGGATTCTACCTCTGCCTTTTTAAGACCTCAGCTGAAGTACTGCATCCAGCTGCGGCATTTTCAGCAGAAGACAGACATGTCAGAGAAGATTCAGAGAGGCCACAATGATGATCAGAGGGCCAGAGCTCTTCTCCTCTGAAGACAAGCTGAGAGAGTTGAGGAGTGGGGATTATTAAGCCTGGAATGACCTTATCACAGCCTTCCAGTACCTAAAGGGGATTTACAAAAAATACCGAGACAAACTTTTTACACAGGCTGATAGGATAGGACAAGTACAGGCTGGACAGAGAATGGATCCAGACTAGACCAGGAGGGAAAGACTTGGGGCAGGACATGACCCAGCAAGATGCACTTTGCAGCCCAGAAAGCCAACTGTGCCCTGGGCGGCATCCAAAGCAATGTGGCCGGCAGGGCCAGGGAGGGAATTCTGCTCCTCTGCCTTGATATTGTGAGACCCCACCTGAGTTCAGCTCTAGGGTCCCCAGCATAAGTAAGATATGGACCTGAATGGAATGAGTTCATGGAGGCCACTAACCTGGTAACAGACCTGGAGCACCTCTCTCCTATGAAGACAGACTCCAAGAGGTGGGGTTGTTCAGCCTGGGGAAGAGAAGGCTTCAGGGAGACCCTGGAGCAGCCTTCTAAGGTAAGCAGCTATACAGTACTTAGTTGCTAGCTGGGATTAAACCACAGCCTTTTAGTGGAAGATATAAAGCCTCAAATGCTAAATTAAAGGTCTCCAGTCAACTAGAAAAACACATGGTTCTCTCAGCTCACATATACGGAAAGAGCTTCAACTATCAGATCTAAGGTCTGTGTAACAGCAGAGACAAGTTGAGGTATAAAACCAAATGTTATGTTAAAACTAAATCTGATTACAGTCACTTAACAGAAACGCATGACGATCTGAGCTCAAGAGGTCCAAAGAAAGCACCTTTGTGTCCAACACTACCAAAATAGTATACTGTTTAAAGTTCTCCTGGTAGCACAGTATGGGGAAAACATTATCTTTCCTGACTTCAGCACCAGAAAAGCATTAAATCCAGGAATGAACTGACTCCAGAAAACAAGGGTTTTCATACTCTAAAATGTCAACTTGACCTTTAGGCATTTTAGTTTCAAAAGGTTACAAGAACAACAGGGGCAAAAGAGAACTGCCTCAAAGCTACACCAGGGGAGGCTTAGACCAGCTATTAGGAAAAAAAATCTTCACTGAAAGGGTTTTCAAGCATTGGACCAGGCTGGCCTGGAAAGCAGTGGCATCACCCAGAAGGTACTTAAAAGATGTGCATATGTGGCACTTGGGGTATTGGTTTAGTAGTTCACTTGCTGGTGCTGGGTTAATGGTTAGACTTAATCAGCTTATGGGTCTTTTCCAACCTAAATGCTTCTAGGACTCTAATGTTATTATGCACTTCCAAACCATAATCCAAGCACTCATGTTTCTGAAGTCTTCCACCAGCACTTGTAAATCCTGCAGGACTGACAGTAGAAAGGTAGGTCTGTTCGGGTCTTTTCATTTAACAGGAGCAGATTACTTGAATTCCTTGTTGAAGATATTTGCTATCTCTTTTCAGTTGCTGGTAGTTACAGTACTCTTGATTCATCCCCCAGTATGCAAGAAAAAATACACAGCAAAAGCGTGAGCAAACCCACAATGATAAAAACAGACCTAGAGATAAAAGGACCCAGATTCTTCTTTCAAACCCAAAACCCGAGTGAACCAGCGCACACTGTGTATCTTACAGGGAGATACACACACTTGGTCTTTTCCCAGGATACACTGAGAAGTGAGGCCACATTCTTGCAGAAACAGGTAAACACACGGAACAAACACAAACTATACTCGTGTACGGTACCATCTGAATGCTTCATTATCAGCTAAGCAAACAAGGACATTTTTAGTTCACCACAAGATTATTCTTCCACACAAAGAACCCCATGACAAAAGTCTGGACAAGGAACCAAAGCCACAACACGTGAGTCCTGGTTTAAGTAAGGTGATACATTTCCACATCAGTGGTAAGTACTACCTGACTGAACGGGAGAAAGCAGCCCATTCCCCTCTTTCATTCAGGACAGCGAACTACTGAGAAGTATTTTCTCCCTGCCTCAAAAAAGATCTTTCAGACTTTTTGAGACCAAAGGAAATTGTCAGGATTTGACTCACTGAATTACCAACACTCTTTATAACAGTATCGCCACCACAGAAGTCATCAAAATTATTTGCACTGCTTCAATGGAAGTTTAGAGACTTCTGATTTAACAGTGAATATTTAGACGTTGGTGTCTCAAAAAGCAGAAGAAAAAGTTTCCGTCTGCTGGGAATTAGTTGTTTTGTTCTGTTACTCAGCAACCATACTTACCATCTGTTGAAGACAGTTCCCTTAAGTGAGAGGAACTTTAAAGGTAATGAGTACTAAACATGTGAAATGTATCATAAGCCCATCTGTAGAAGCTTTAAAACTTAAAACCACTTTAAAGCTTAAAACTACTGAAAATAAATACCAATTATCTACATAAGAATTGAGTACTACGAACACTGGTAAGTTGAGCAATAATTACTATGTCTCATTAGTCAAAGATGGTGTTATCAGCAACATCACTAGTTTTGAGCTTGCACAGATGTGGTGGGGGAGGAATAAGAAACCAACAGGGGGAACATGAGGACTTCTGCAGAAGTAGAATTTAAAAGCCTTCAGGTAACTTACTAAATTGCTTAGGAGTCCCCACCTAAATTAAGCAGTTAATGCTTAAAAGTACCTGCTTAAATTAACCAACAAATATTAATATCACGGCTTTCAGTATTTTCAAGCTTTTAAAAATAAGGAGTGTTCATAACTCTTCAGATATTTAGTTCTATACAAGTCTATCTTCAGATTTATTTCTATTTTTATTCTACTCACCTCTGAACTTCTTCAGGGAAAGTGGCACTAAACATTAGTGTTTGGCGTTTGTCTTTTTGTGGCATGTCTGGGAAAGATACCAACTTCTTCATATCTGCACCAAAACCCATATCAAGCATGCGGTCTGCTTCATCTAGCACCAAATATTTCACATTATGCAAACCAATCTGCAAGCATTTCAGTCAAAGAAAAATACTATTGGTTCACTGACAATATGCACTTACAAAATACCCTAATTGCCAAAATCCTTTTACTTATTTCCTTCAAGTTAATAAAAAGTGAAAGTATTATGATTTGTTTACATCTCAACCTCTACTTAGCCTTTTAATCTCCACAAATTCACTCACCATAATGCTTCAGAACTTGGTTCAGCAATGTAAACACAGAGCTTAGAGACCAACTATAATTCAGCCCATCTATTTTGGAATTATGCTTTGAGTTTTAGAAAGGTTCTCTCATAACCCTCAAACATTCTCAAAAACCTTTTTTATTTTTTTAAAAAATAATTGTGTCAGAAAGCATTATTAAGAATATCACAACTTTACCCCTGCTGAACAAGATTATCACTTTTGACTAAAAGCCTGACAACTGCAGAAAACTGATCTCCAGTTTACTACCAAGTGTTTTTCCAAACTTTGTTCAGTGAATATCAGTCACCACACTAACACGTAAAAATTTTAATATGAATTTATAATGACTGGGGGAAATATAAATTCATATATAGTACTATATAACCTGGAGTTTTTTGTGTTTTGGATCAGTATGAAAATACAGTGCGAGACAGTTAAAAGCTACTGCAGCAAAACAGAGGACATGAAGTGAAGATCTACTACAGAATATGCCACAAGCACTACGTGAAAGTGGTCCAGGTATTTAAGCTATAAAATTTTGTTGTCATGACCACTGCAGCCACTTTGATCTAGACTGATATTATCCAGCTGTCTCTGAAAGCAGCTGAAGAGATCTAGACCTGGGCTACTCCTTCAAGAACTTCATGGAATTCAGACAGTCTAAGAAAACCTCACTTGTATTTCAGTGCCTGTAAAAAGGCAGCATACTGATAGAGCCACTGAAAAATCAACCTCTTCTATTAATTTTAAAGAACAAAAAATAGTATTTTGTCTTTTAGTTGAGGGTATTCAGGGAATTCAGATGAAGCATTAAGATGTTACCTTTCCTCTTCCAATGATGTCTAGAAGCCTTCCTGGAGTGGCACACAATATATTACAGCCTTGCTTTACCTGACGAATCGAATAGTCTGTTTGTGTACCTCCATAGATCACAACAGGCCTTATACAAGTCCTATTATGTAGAAAAAGGTTTGGATTAATTATGTGAGTATGCAAACAGTATTGCTTCATGAAAGTTCATATAAAATAATCACATCTACCACAAATCAGTTTAAGAGTGGTTGAACTCCTCCAGCATACAGCTCAGTCCAAAAACAGTGCTCAAAACCAGAAACCCACTCTGAGTAAGCTTGAAAGTTCCCCACATTCTACATAACAGAGGCTGCCCAAGTGGCTTGCTAGGAACAAATACTTGATTTTGCCTGCATTCTCCTCTTTCTTCAACTGAGACCTACTGACAGTAACAGTCAAAAGACTTTGTCCCCTTTTATACAGCATC
>VYZP01047018.1:0-12844 GCA_013400635.1 Hypocryptadius cinnamomeus | reverse complement strand
GGGATTCTGGAGAGGGGGAAGACCTCCTCTCCCTGAGGAGGAAGCAGAGGCAGAAACAACATGTGATGACTAATCCCCACTCCCTGTTTCCCTGTGCTGCTGGTGGGAAAGAGGTAGGGAATGGGGAATAAAGTTAAGCTTGGAAAGGAAGAGAGGTGGGGGAAGGGTGTTTTAAGATTTGTTTTACTTCTCATTATCCTACTCTGATTTTGATTGGCAGTAAATTCAATTATTAATTTCTCCAAGTTGAATCTGTTTTTCCCTGTGACTGTAATTGGTGAGTGATCTCTGCTTGCCCTTAGCTCATGAGCCTTCTGCTATATTTTCTCTCTCCTGTCTGGTTGAGGATGGGAGAGATAGAGAGGCTTTGGTGGGCACCTGGACTCCAGCCAGGATCAAACCACCACACCTAGACACATTACCTTCGTATCACTGGCAAGGATAACCACTGTTAATCTTCAACAGTCAAGTAAACCTTTATGGGGGGAACACCTTAAAAGCTGGCTCTTCAAGGAAGAATCAGAACCACACCAGCAATGCTTAGGTACAGAAGTGAGCCAGGCTTTCATTCTTTGCTTGCACTGAGAAAATTGCTGCTGCCACCTCTATCTGAAAAAAACCAGACCAGTACCCTGTTCTCCTGAAATGTGATGATGCTAATTCCTTATTCAGAGAACAAGTGCTATTTTCAGTTCTTCCACTGGGAAAAAAAACCCAAACCCACATGGGTATTTAAAAAAATCCAAAGCTCTGGCACCTAGCCATGACAAAGAGCCAAAACTAACATGATTTCCTACAAACACTGGTATGTACTCTGCAAAACAGCTACGGTCCAGTGCGTACCAACTGCTGGTGGCCTTCCCCTACAGCTAACTACACACTGCCCATATTAGCTACCAGTCATTTCAACCTCAGGCAATGCATTGTTGTTCCTTATCTCCACTTCTAGCTTTTAAGCATTTCATAATGAAATATTTTAAATGTTGGAGTCAGGATTTATTTCTTCTGATGCATTTTTGTATGTTGGATTAAAGCATGCATAGACCTTAACCATCTGTTAATTTAAACAAAGGCAGCTATCAAGTCATGTGAATGGAGGCTACTTGAAAGATAATGACAATTACAGTGAATTTTACTCACACCCACAGAGTTCACAGTTCAGATATGAAGCTGTAAGAGGGTAAATAACTGCACTTAGGCAAAAATGCAATGCATGAGATTTACAAAGCAAGAGCACCTTAGCTCAAAACATGACCCCAAGCAAATACCAGGAATTATCTGGGGATCTGTCAATCCCCACCCATATTTTGATCACAGGAATAAAAAACAAAGCAAAAAAACCCAAGCCACTAAAGAATAAGTAGATTTGTCCAAGGGATGATCAAAATGATCCATATTTTATCAATGCTTTTGAAACACGGGCAAATACTTCAAAAAGCAAAATACTTTTAACTTACACAAGCCTATATAGCCTGTTACTCTGTTGAGCTTTTCATCAAGTTTCCAGGAGTGAGGATGATTACAGAGGAAGCCCACAAACTTTACTGACTGTAGGTAGCTAATCAAAGAGTATCTATCCAAACAATCAATGGTGTAGATATCTATTCAGCTGGCCTTTCTACAGACAACTCAGCTGCAGCTGGATGAGGCTGTGTGAACATAGCCCAAAATTACATGTTTAGACAGGCAAAAGATATTTTCACAATGTAAACAGAAAAGTGTCTGGGTTGGATAAATCTGCTCAATTGCTACTGCCCATTGGACTATGGATCCCATCCACAGCACCATTAATTGGTAAAGCAAAATTCCTGAAGAAAAAGTACCAAAATCTGAATAAAGTTTCCAAGGTTAAAAACTCTTACATAGATGGAAGCCTTTTCCTTACTAGAACAGCTTGGCATTTCTGAACGTTAATGCAAGCATGAGAAATACAGGTTTGGAATAAGCACTGCTTTAGTCTTCGAAGCAGAGTGCTCACTGTGGAGACACAACAAACATAATTCTCTATTTCATGCAGCCTGCTGTACTCCTGGACCAGAAAGAGGCTGGTACTAAATTAAAAAAAGAAAAAAAGAAAAAAAAAGAAAAAAGTATTTTAAAAGAACCAGAGAGCACTAAACAGATTTTAGTGCGAAACATTTGTTTAGCCTTAGAATACCTGTGTCCTATCTCAGTTTGCAATGATAAACATAACAGGTGGATTTTGTCACTTTTGTCTGCATCCATTTGCTTTTGTAATTGAGTAATTTTTGTTGACAGGAAGAAAATCAAATGTACATCATTCCTCCAAGTGAGCCACCTGAACTTTAACAAAGTACAAATACTCACATATCAGCTGAAAATTGCAGATTTTGTTGCCCAGAAAAAAGGTGAAGAAATCCAGATTCCTGTCTGTTTTCACTAATAACTAAGCTAAGTGGAATTGCTTTCCACACTATCCTCCTCCTGCTTCTATCCTATCCTCCTTCTCCTTCTGTGATCAGTTGCCAACTGTTTCACCACACAGGTGCACACATTTGGTTGATCACTTCAACTCAAGGCCTGTGGCTCAGGTTGTGACTTCATGGCTAGCTGAACAGAGATGAGGGAGGGCTACCACCAGAGGTAGTGGCTATTCACACCCATCCTCTCTAACTACTCACTGTCACCTGCTGCACTAGCATCCACAGTGGGCCACACCAGTGAAACAATCTGCCCTTTCAGCACAGGTCTGCGCTGTGCAAAAGGAACTCAGGCTGGAAAGACAGGCACAGTATAGTACCAAGTTGTGTTTAGAGAACAAACCAACACAGGGTAAAACAAACAAAAACAATCAGGAGACCCTAAATGCCCACTTCCACTTTTTACCTCTTGAAGAAACTATCATGGTGCCCCTCCTAACCTGAAATGTCATGAGGTGCCATGATGGCACAAGGGAAAAGCTTATGCAGCACAGTCCCATATGACAGGAACAGTGAACCTTATTCCTAAACAAGGGCTCATGACTCACATTCATTAAATTTATCCTACTGACCTGCTTCAAGTATTGTTTTTGCAGCAGAACCCATGTTCCAGAAAATGCTGCCAGCCAAAGGCCATCTTCACCTCCCAGATCAGTTACAACTGTGGTGTCTTGGTTTTTTGCATGAAAGTGCTGACAGACAAAACCATTAAATCCCTGCCTCCCTTGACTCAATAAGAAAAATTCCATTAGCTTAATGCATTTTAACCCAAGTTACTCACAAACATTTGAAAACACCTGGGGAAGAAAAAGTTAGAAAGGCCACATGCTGTTGATGTAAACTCAGCAGAGTTGCTTGGCACACGAGTGAAAACACAATAAGTTAAAAACAAAAGCCAAAAAGGTAAGGATAAAGCAAATACAAAATAACAGCAGCTTACCTTTTGAGGTGGTGGTCCGTGGTCATCCAGATAAGTGGAATTTCCTACAAAAATAAGAAGGATGAAGATAAACAAAAGCCATCCAATGCAACTTCCAAACTTTCCAATTCATGGAACCAGTGCATCTCTATCCCACTAGTTTTGTGGTGTCAAATAATTCAAGGAAAATAAATTCCCTCTGCTTTAATTTTTGGTTAACAAATAATTTATTTGTCTACATTTGTAATACAACAATCTAATACATTAGATGCACATTGTCATTTTACCAAAAAAATTACATGGCCCAAGGCAGCTATAATTAATCAATCAGTATTCAATTATTTGTATGACAAAAAAATTGCCAGCTGCATCCTTGTACATCTTAAGCAAGCAAGCATGGCTAATCTCAAAAAGTTTTCTTAAATAATCAAGTATCAAAGGCCTTTATCAAATTTTGGTCTGATGGAACCGACAAGCATTCACTTCTCTCTCTTCTAACTGCATTTCTCCCAACCTCCAAGCTACTTTTTTGTTCCTAAACAACACTGATTGAATGGGAGTTGTAGTCTTATGTAATTGCACCTGCCTTTTCACGATGTTTACTACATTCAGATAAAAAGCTTCAGAAAAAAGAAAAGCTTCTAAACAAGTACACCCTTCTTAGCTACAATAAAAAGGCAACAATTTCAGCCTTTTATCTCTTCCTTACAAATACACTGATACATAAAATACACATTCCCCCCCACACATAGGCTATCTTCCATAACTGTCCTCCCAAACCTTTCTCCAAAAGTATTAATCACGTGCTTTCCCAACACCTTCCAGCAGATGATGAAACCTTGCAGCAAGCCTAAAATTTCCCCTTGGGCCACACATGCCTCTCCTCTCAGTCATCCTCCTACCAAAGACAGAAAAAATACCTCTGCTCTAACCTTACATCAGGATGAAGTATGAGAATTATTTTTACAAGTACCTACTACACATCCTAAAGGCACATGGAAGAGGACTTTAAAAAGCTTGTCCTGCTCACGAGCTGCTGGGGTGTTGAATAGGCAACAGAAACACAGGCTGGTTGGATAAAGCATAATTCATAACCAAAGGGATTTTCTCTCTACAATCTGGCCAAATCCCTCATTTCTTCCAAGTGCCAAAACCTGCCTCCCAGAGGTTTCTGGATCCAGGAGGCAGGAAAGAGGTGTTTGTGTCTGAGTGTTAAAGTTGCAGAACAAGGAGGTGAAGCTTTAGTGTGGAATATTCAGTAGCACCCAAGCAGTGCTGGGGGCCGGTTTCAGCAGGAAAGGCAGGGGGCTGGAAGTGGAAGGGCCACCACTCCCCTGATGGACTCTTGGGAGAGGCAGCCACCACCTGGACCACACCGTCTTGGGGTGAGAGAGCCTGCAGACCACCACTGCTGCCGCAGCAAGATGAATTTCTGTGTACAACAAGAAGCTGGGATTACTTCTCAGAAGTATTTCGCTTTCTGGTTTTCCAGCACATGTTACAAAGCCATGATAATCTCAGCCAAAAGGCTTCCAACTCATCTAAAGCGAAGTCCCAATACGCCAAGCACGTTTTTACAGATGCATGTACCTTGATCTTGGAAGAATTTGTGCAACTAAAAAGCCTGAACGGTAACTTTTTTATAGTCATCTGAAATCACAGATCATCTTCTGAAGCATACCAGAAACTCATCTCTCTATACATTTAACACAAGTACCCACCCTTTGAACAATCCAGTGACTTAATTTAATGCCATAGATAATATGGCTGATGCCTTACATTCAGGATAATTTCTTTATCTGTCCCTCGATATGATTTTAATTGCCAGGGAAGAAATTTAGCTCCCAGACTACTAAAAGAGTTGGCAGTCTGGTTTTCTGTTAGAGTAGCTACTCCACACACAGTGACATGGACTTGAAAATAAGCATTTTCAAGCATTTCTCCTCCCACTTAATCTGGGACAAGAGCAAGGAAAACTTCTCATTCAGAATTTACCTTTCCTGTAGAACCAGGCTGTTACTAGTTCCTAGCAGCTTTCTCCTCTTTGCAATTCAGCAAGCAGAAAAATTGACAGTTATTGATAAAAACATTCCTTGCAATTTTCTCATTGTGTCAGGAAAATTGTTAAATTTTGATACCTAACAAAAAAGTGATGCTTGCTGTCTAAACAAGCTAACATACTAGAGAAGTCATAAACATTAGATGAAAACTACTAATTTTTAAAAAAATTAGCAAAACTTAAGTTTCATAATTGGTATTAAGGTGGTTACAGGAGTAATAGATTTTTTTCCTTGTCTCCCCAAAACAAATGCAATTCATGCTTACCTAAATAAAAAGGAATATTAATTACATATGTATTAACTATCTTTACCAATCACCTATCACAGCCAATTTCACTGTAGAGAAGGACTTGAATTACTAGTTAAGAGTTTACACAGCATCTTATAGTGCAGCATCAAGAATGTCAGAGCTATATCACAGAAACATTTCTGAGATATTCCTTAAAATTAAAGAGCTTATAACTAATTTCACCTCTCTGTAATGGATGTTCTTAGTATGGAGACTGCATTCTCCTTCCTTGGAAATGTTCAAATTATCAAAACAACATGGAAATGTCTCTAGCTTTGAACACATGCCTTGTAGATTTAATTTCAGTAATCAAAATGTTGTTTTTTCACAGCACAGTCTAGTTACTACTGTATCCACTTGCAAGACAATAGCAGAATTATGGGTCATTTTAGAATAGCGGTTTTCACGGCAGTTGCTTGCTCAAATTCAGAAGCTACAAACTGACAGAAACTAATTGCCAGGGCAACACAAGTGAAGAAGGAAACAGAGTATCGATTAGAAACCTGCTCAGAATTACTCACCCTGAGCAGAGGATGGAAAGCTGCAGACAGCCCCACACCCCTACACTGCCCCACACTCCAAGTGCAGAGCTGGCTACTGTCGCATGTCACAGCTCCTCCTTCTGCTCCTCAGGCACATCAGCCAGAGTCAATCTCAGCATACACAGCCTGCCACATCAATTTAACAGCCCGAATTCTTTTGGGTTCAAGTTTTAATTGACATTATTTTTTTTCCAGTAATAAAAGCAAAACCCTTTGCTGCATGATTCATACCATGCACTAAGCAAAATACACTAAAATAACTCCACAAACCCAGCTGCAATGGAGTGCAGCAGCAGCCTGTGAGGTACACCAGCCAGCTCTTTAACCCCATGAATCCCAGCAGTGCTCGCACTGATCACGGCCTTACAGATCTCAGATTGCTTCCCCTCTGCCTGCAAAACAGGGGCCACGCTACAGGAGCCTTGATGCATGCAGAAATGTAATGAAAAATGTGCATCTATGCAAAAGGCCCGAAAGAAAGAGGATGACTTTTTAACACAAGAGGTCATGAAAATCTTATTAAGCATGACTCTCAAGATAGGTGTTTGCAAGTTTTAAAAACGGGTGCCACTTTTACAGATAGGGCCACTTTTCAGATGATACATATCAAATTAGGTTAGTTTAAAAACAAAAGAAAAATTCAGCATTATAGAAATGGCATCTATTGGAAATTACAAGGTAAAGCCAATCTATGAACCACCAGCCACTAACAGCTGACACAGTAGGAGAGTTGCACAGTAAAAATCAGAGACTTAGGAAGGGATACCAAAGGCACTGTACATAATCTCAGCTGTTTATTGCAATTGCATTAGCAAGCCTATCTAAGATAGAGAACATTATTTTACAGCTTTTATATGCTATGGCACAGACAACATGTGTTTGACATCACCACGTGCCACAAGAAGAGAACAGGCTTTCTGTGGTAGAAAAGGTAAAGCGATAGAAGAGAGAATCATCTTTCCTCACTAGGAACCTTGTCCATTGCCCCAAGGCAATCTATGGCATTAAATTATTAGGACTTCTCTCAACTCCTTTAATAAAGCTTTAATAAAGACATCATTGCTCCTGTCTGCTAATAACAAGATTATTTTAGTTTTTTTGGTTTTTTCCCCCTGGAGTATTTACTCTTCAAAAAGGAAATTTTCTGCCTTCCTGTAATAGCATGAAAGTCTAAGGCATTAGAAACAAGTCAGACAAAATAATCAAGTCTCAAAACAAGTGGTATTACACATTCCACAAACATGCTCAACAGCACACTTGGGCTGGCTGAACATGTCTCCTCCACACTCTGCCAGAGATGATAAAAAAAAGTCAGCTTTAGTATGGAAAATGGTGAATACATGGAGGCAGTCCAGATTTTTCCATAATTCATTATCTTTGAGGTTAAGTGAATCAGCTGTATGCAAAATCTTTGGGGAAACCTTGTGGTTATGTTCCTTTCTTCTTGGAATCACTGAAGTGTGGGGGTTTTGCTTGAAGCAAGCCAAGTTTAAACAGAGAAAGATGGTCAGTCAACCAGGATTAAGGACAAATACTGCTGTGTAAAGTTCAGAGCCACAGATAATGAAAGTAACTGCAATTCTGGAAAAAAAAACCTTTTAGAAAAGCAGTGGAGAGTACAGGAATAGGAAGTAAACGGACTTATGCATGAACTGAAGACCCTTTGATAGCAACTAAAACAGTGTGACTCTACTTGAACAATTCCGATATCCCACAGAAAGAATTGTGTAAAGATAGGGAGAGAAAGCCAACACTGAAAATGTGGAGCTTGGATTATTTTTCTGGAACAGGGTTTTCCCTTGTAGGGAATCACAAGCAGCAGCCTAAGGGAGCTGGGATCCAGCTAAAGCCAAATTTAATTTGTCTTGTGAAAATCCTTCTTTGTTCTTTTCACTCGGTCACCATCTCAAACTTCCAGGCGCCAATACAACCTCTACTGGCAAACAATCCCTTAGAACCTCTGATGTTTAAAGGAAAGGAACAGTTTAATAGTTGCCTGAGGAGTCTCCTGGTCTGGAAATCAGACTCTGAAGAACAATTTCCCCACCAAGTCCCTCGAATCATTAAGAGCTGCACCTTCAAAATAGACTGAAGTGCCAGTGAGTTATCAGAAAATGATAAATGCTGCTGTGCTTCCTTTATTCTTTTTCCCTCCCAATTAAGCAGCGGACAGACTTAGAAATTTCATGGATATTTCTACATCTGAAATAATATGATTTTCTTAGTCATCATGTCTTAGAGCCCTCTGTGGTCCAAAGGCAGGAAGGGAGTTAGGAACTACAACTTGAAAACTAGCAGATTAGCAGAATGATGTTGCCCACAGCTCAAATCAAACCTAAGAGGAAAAACACTGCTATTGCTGAGGTCAGCACAGCCACACCTGCTTTCACAAAGGGAAGTTTTCACAGAGGTGTACAGAAAACATTAACACAGCAAAACATAGCAAAACCGCACTGACCATTCTGCACGGGAACAAAGTGACTTATTGCCATTTCTTCCATCATATGTAAAAAGCTGTGTATCTACAACTGCTTTCCTCTGTGCAAGAGTATCTTCCTATAAAAATTTTCATTTTTAACCACAAAAAAAAGTTAAAATAAACATTATTTTTAAAGCATTCCACAATGGATTTTTTTCTTCTTTTCTTGCCTTTAAAATAATTTTGGTTATTCCTAATTTTTAAAATCATAAATGCAATAAAACCAACCAACCACAACAACAAAAGCCAACCGACAGCCAAAAGACCAAAACCAAACCAGCACCAAGTCCACATTCAATTCACCCTACATCACCACAAAATGAAAGACAAAAGCTGGAACATGACAAAAATACCTATTTTACTTTATTACCCAGTGACCTGAACCCTAGAAACTTCATCATTATATAATTCAGATTTTATTACCTACAAGTTTCTTACTTCTAACACAGTTAGTGAGAAACTGGCACATTTAAGGAGAGTTTTTGAAAATTTACTGGGAATTCTGCATATATGTTATATGTGAAAGTACCACTGGAATACAGATATGAAGGGCTTGAATTACAGGAGGTTCTAAACCAGTATAGGGTATAATATACGTCAGATGGCCCTCCTCTTCCAAAGAGACGAGACTGCAGAAGGCAAAGCTACTCCAAAATCACAGAGCCTCTCTGAATTGTGAGCATTTAAAAATGTACAGACAAGTGTTTCATTTAATTGTTTTGACAATAAACTGCTCTATTACTACTGGGGGAAGGAAGGGGGGAAAATTAACATTTAATCAAGAAATAAACCAGGTACTTCCCAGCACGCAAAGGAAAAGCACATATATAACTCTACTGAGACACTGCAGAGAAAACCGAATGACCAAAAAAAAAAAAAAAAAGGGGTGCCATTAAGCCAAACTACTGCAATTTTATTTTAACTCATTTTGTTATGTAAACAAAGACTGTGATCTATCTTTGTGGCCTGGCAGCTCTTTACTAAATACACTTCAAAGACCCATTAACCTGTTGCTAACTTCAGTCTACTTTTCAGATAGTTCTTAAAATCAGCATTCTGGTATCACACAGCAAGTGGGCACAGATTACATACGGTGTCCTTTTTTTTCTCCTGAAATATTATTTTACGTTCTGTCAAAAAGTGTGCCAAATATTTTGTAATGACTTCTATTCTTTTCTTAATTTCCTCAGCAAGACTTACCTTAACAAAATGCAGAGTCAGTTCTAAAAATACACACAGCTGTTCCTGAGGGAAAAAAAAAAATCTCTCAAGATGTGTGGTCAAATAATACCTACAGCTACACAGCTACCAACAAACCTGTTCAAAATTCAAAGGGGCAAGTTGGGAAAAGCTCGCAGTTCAACAGCTGAACTGCCATCCACTGAAATAACACAGACAAACACTGGTCTCTGACTTCATTTCTTAACTGGATAATGTGAGAATAATAATGGACACTGCATCAAATTATTGTGGCTGAACACAAAAATGATCAGAGTGGCACAGACACCAGCAAGTTAGAGAGTAGTTAGAAATGTCTGACAGTTGTAAATAAGCTTGAATCCATGACATCCAGGTAGCATACTTGGGAATCTGCCTGCAGAAGGCTGCAGTAACAACTGTATCTGAGCATTAATAGGGATTGAATGAGTTAAAATATGGCTGAAAGAAAATTCTCTGAAAGTAGCTATCAAAACACAACACTCTTAAACTGGAAACAGAAAAGTGTTGCAACAATCAGGGGATGAAGACTGGACAGCACTGAAGATACCCAAGAGGACATTAGTCAAGCATCTGCCAGGAATGACCCAGGTATGATAATGCTGCCCTAGAACCAACAGGCAAATTAAAGCAGGTCCTATTCCAGCAATATTTCTTTTTAATTATTATCGCCTTTTTTTTGTTTTTAATCAGCCAAACTTCCCTTGGGTGTTGTTCTGGATCCTATTACTCAATATTCTCATTCATTACTTGAAAGATGCATTAAAGAGCACCAGTATCGTATTTGATAACAACACCAAACGAAGGGACGTAAAATCTGCTGAAACTCTGAGGAGAACAGAAACATACTGATCCGTTAAAGCAATGGCCTGAAAATACAAGATACAATCCAGTAAAAACAAGCTTACAAATTTCAACTTGGAAAATGGCAACATCTTCATAAAAGCAGAACGGAAACAAAGTGGAAACTGCAGAAAAGAGCCATGATGCGAGATGAAAATCAGTTCCCTTCCTTTGGATCTCTTCGAGCACTCTGTGAAAGCTTTTCAGAAAGACCATTCCACTCCAGCTGAATGTATAGAGATCATTTCACTAGCTTGGTAAGAAGTTAACTTTAATTGATTGTCATACGAATAAACTTTTTAAGAGTTATAATTACTCCATTTTCCCCTTTTCCTCCTAAATGAGAGATAACTGCAAGAATATTTGCAAGCCATTTGACTTCTTCAGAGAAAACTTCTTTCCCCTCTGCTGTGCAGAACACACGCACAGCAGAGGGGAAATGCATGCATGATGCAGAGGAAGAAACTCTATGGGAGTGATGGTGGCATGGCCACAATACTTCCCCTTTCAGTGCACACATTCTGCCACACAGGGAACAGCACAGTCAACACAGGAGACCCCCCTCTCTCTGCACAGCTGAGGTAGAGGACTGCAACTCCACCTTGTCTTTACAAGGCTCCCCTTACCAAAGTGATGACACAGGCTGAGGGATGGACACAGTACATAATGATGAAGCTTCAATGAAGACCTTGTCAAGTGCAAGGCCTCTTAGTCTGACTTCACTCTGCCATTCAGGCTACAAACTCCAGGGAATCTGTATCTTACCAGACACCTTCTCAGATGATACCAGTCAAGAGTTTCCTCTTACATCAGTGCCAGACATCAGCTCTGCTCTTTCACATGATGTTTTTCCAGAGACAAGAGTTTTATTATTTAAACTTAACCCAACTTGCAAGCTTTATTCCTGTCCACTGCATTTATGTAGACATATTTCTCTCTTTTCCCCCTGCACAGGTAATCTTGGCAAACAGCAAGTCAATGAATTTTGGAAAACACCCAGCTGGCAAGTCACCAGTTATTCAAGGAAGACTTTTATTACTATTATTAGTATTATTAAGTACTACACTGCAAATGCTATCCAGAAGGAGTGGTTTGTTGGGTGTTTGGTTTGAAGTTCCTGTCCCTGGAGGCACATTTCCAAGAAGCTGCCTAGGTCTGTGGTCTGACCCCAGCAGCACCTTCCTAGCAGAGAAAAAAATGAACACGCTTCACAAAAAATTGGTCACATAGATCTCTAAAGAATTATTCATATTTTTATTGTGCTGAAGCCAAATGAGTTTTCCTTGCATGTGCTTTTCACAACATCTGAGTCATATGGTTGCTATGATTTTGTCACACGTCTTTACAGAGGCAGCTGCATTTAGGAAAATGGACCCCCCATATGAGGTAGCCTGACAAGATCAAGCTGTATGTTGTTTTTCACCTTCTCCATAGTTCAGGCTCCTTTAGTATCTGATTTTAAAAAGTACAAATGAAAATTTTTTAAAAGTACAAATGAAAATTTTTAAAAAGATCCTTTTTACCAGTCTGTCTCATTTTTCTCCTAACCAGTTTTTTGTGCCACAGGAGAACCACTGTAAAACTCTTCCATATACTTATATGCCTCCTGAAAAGCAAGAGCACTCTACGCAAGAAGCAGCTATCTTTGTATTGCTTTCTTTTCTGAATATAGAATGAAAAAAAAAAAATTACAAATTGTTTAACCATTATTAACTTCCCATCCTCCAAGGTCTTAAGAGACACAAAATTGGAAGTAGCATTTCTTGCCAAGTCTGTTAAGACGCCTATAACTGCAAAATGGAGCATATAAGTAGGTCAGATAAGGAACAAAATGTACCTAAATGAGCTATTTCTTCTTTATGACACATTAGCACAAAATTTCATTAATCTCTACTAAAAAAAATACTACAGCTTCAGATGGCTTTCGAGACTTCAACATGATTTAATAGAAATATTTTCCATTACTATAAATGCTTTGGCCAAACGACTCATTTTTCACACTATCCAGCTTCTATTCATGAAGACGTTTTAACTCCTCTCTACCCCAGTCTCA
>VYZP01047015.1:303-15861 GCA_013400635.1 Hypocryptadius cinnamomeus | reverse complement strand
TTCAGACATACAAATCACAAAAGATTACTCATGAATCACATAATTCCTCTTAGTTCCTGGAAATAAGGTATAGTTGGGAAGAAAACCCTGATATTTGGATTTCAGACGTCGTGTCTTGAACATACCAGAATTTTCTCTCTTCTTGTTTAAAAAACCAAGAGACAGAACAAATGTTAGAGATCCAGTTCTCTGCTGCACAGCTGTATAAAAAGGGGCTAATATGTTACTGGCTTAGAATAGTCAATATGAAATGATGGAAAAGGAAACACCTGGTACCTAATGAGATGTTACAAGCTTCTATTTGCAATGAAAGTACACAAATGTAAGAGGAAAATGGACTCATGCAGCCTAAGGCCAGGAAAATCCAACGAGTGAGGATTCATCTTTGGGCCTTCAACATCAATAGGACTATTCATGCACTTAAATACACATGTGTATTTTAGCACCTGGCTGAATTAAAGCCTCAGATAGCAAATCAGGAGATGGCTGCTTGTTTTCAGCCTGCAGAAAAGCCAACCCTTTTTGAGAACTGCACTGATTACCCTAGTTTATAATCTCCTTAATATCACAAGTTCCACAAAGATACATTTTGTTCCCTAGAGCTCCTCGGAAATCAGCTAAACATATGGACTGCTTGCTTACACCTACTACAGAAGGCTGAGTATTGAGGATTTATATATTTTAGTCTATGTGGTGTAAATATGTATAAATTTATATTGTGTTAATTTATGGCATACACTACAGAAGGTTTTGCGTGAGCTACATTGCATTCCTTCCCACGTTTCTGCTGAAATATTCATCTTCGGGTCTTTTTCTCCATGTTTTCCTTAGTCTCGCCACAGATGTTTGGGCAGCTTGTGTTAGAAGGGAGTGTGCCTTAGAAGTACATTTAGGAATTTAGGTGATGAGAACACCAAACTCAAGTGTGTGGCTACAGCCTGCTGGGGTTAACAGGCCTGATGAGCACTCACCAGTGTCTCGGACCTGCCTTCTGATACCCAGGCAAGCATCGCATCACAGCTTGTGAATTAGCACCACCGAGGCAGACACCCAGCGCACAGAGAACTTCTGTCTCCAGGACTGCCAAACAAGTGCCTGACAAACATTGCGTTCACACACAAAACACGGATACATAAAGCTGCCGTGCCAAAGGAAGGACTGATTCGCGCAAGAACAGCCACCTGTGTATCAACAAACTGCACTCAGCATCAGCACCAGCAGTTCCTCCCATCTGCCTGCACGCAGCTCTCCGGAATGAAAATGTATTCATGCGTCCCAATCACTCTGAAATCGATAGGACTCTTGCTGTTGGATCAACAAGAGCAAGGTCAAGCCATTAGGCCGAAAGACAGCCCTTATCTCCCCCTGAGCCCTTATCGCAATTCTATCAACACAGTCTTTGTGTACAAGGACTGGCAGTAACCCAGAAGTCCCAGTGCCAAAATGCAGCACCATTAAGAGCCTGCTGCCTGTCCTAATATCCAGCAAGAGATATGAATTCATACAGAAAACTTAATTAAAGCATGACCTAATCAACAAAAGTGGGGCCCAACACACTGTTTATTTGCTTAGCATTCCAGTTGTGCATCAACACATTGCATTTCACTAACTTACTGGAATATGAAAATGCACAACTACATAAATAGTACCAGAGGGAGTTACCTGAATAAATATATCATACACAGCCAAATAAATCTTTCAGCTCTTACAGAGTCCCAAATGCAACACTTACTACTAACTCACAGAGAGGAATGAGTAAGAGGATGTGTCTGCAAATATTTTCTCAGACACAGTTGTGAACTACTTTGCATTTTGACCCTTTTCCCCATTCATTGTCCAAAAGCCTTTCTATGTTCTGTGTTTATGGCAACGTACTGCAAGATCTGGATCCAAAGTCCAACGCGGCTTCAGATCTCTGGCTAATTCTGGGGAAGTTAATTTCTCCTTTGAGGTCCTCTGGGAAAGACGCAGTAACAGACATTTTTCTCCAGTCTTCTTTGCTTTTCTCATCTATCTAGAATCAGGACACGTTTTAGAAGGTATTCTGATTGCTAAAGCTGCAACCAGTGCTCTTGCCAATCCCATCAGTTAACTCATTTTGCCCTTGAGAACAACAGTAAGCATATCTTATCCCCAAGTGTCTGCAGATCCTCACTAGATCTGGCCCTGTGCTCTGGCACGATGAGCGCCCATCAACATGTACATTACTTAATACAGGGCTGGTATTTCACAGGGTGATGGTAGAAGAATAAAAGATGCAGTAGTAAAGATTTCAGTAGAGTTTAATTTAATTTTTCAGGATAGCTTTTCCATTACTACCACTACAGCTACACTGCGCAATAGCAGAAGCACCAAAAATGCTGAAAAAGCATTTCTGCACAGAGTGGGTGAATAATTCTAATTTAGCAGACAAAATTAACAGCAATTCAATGAGGGTACAGATTACATTACCCTGTTATGTTGTTGTATGAAGGTTTAAAGAGACCATACATTTTGCTGGTTTTATTTTATAAACAGGCCAACTAAAACCTCACATGTAAAATGAAAACCACAACCCTCAAACTACTGCCACACTTCTACCTCACCCTTGTTTGCCCAGCTCTTTCCCAACCTATTACCCTGGCCCTTCTTGTCTCTCATGCTGAAAGGATCTCACAGTGGAGTCTAAAGTTGCTGAATTCAGGGAAAGGTCATAAGGGCTGAGCATGGAAATAAGTACTCCCTGGTCCCACTACATGCTCCTGCCTATCTGACTCTAACTCTCTCCAAAACCAAAGAGCTACACAGCACTGGGAAGATGCTGTTTGGCCCTCTTTTCCTAGAGCAACAGAGCCACATTCTAAGCTAGGGTCCTGAAACAGTCCTCAGAGATGAAATAGACAGTAACACAGTTTGGAGTTCTCATGTGGCTGATTTTCCGATTCTTCTACTTTCCTCCCCCTTTCTTCATTCTCCTAGAATTTAAACACTGACTGAAAGATTAAAAACAACAGAAGTTAATAATCATCCTATCATGCATTAGATAAAACAGAACACACTCAATGAGTGTTGATGGCTTCAATACTTCAGTAGGCTGAAATATATTCAGAGTGTTTCAGTGAATTTAGGTAAATGGGAAAAATTGTTAAGAAAAAACCCCAAAACAATAAAATTCAAAAAAGCAAAATCTGATCTTGGATAATTAACAGCAGAAACAGGGCTAAATTGAAATAAATTATTCAGTGCAAGTACTTCAGACAGCTCTTAAGAATAACACATGGATTCATGGCACTCTTTAGGGGACTTTGTGCCTATAAACTAATTAATAGATCTGACTTCTCCATATGTAGTTTTTCCATCTGTAACAGTTAAAGTATGGATAGGTTTCTCCATGTAACAGGAAAAATTAAAACTGAAGTTATTTTTGTAAGTTGTAGAATATTCTCTAACTTATTCAGAACGCAAATGTGTGAAATACCATGACAGAATGGAAATTGATTTTGTAAAATGTGAGAGTGAACGACCGCGCTCTGAAACATGTGGTGCAAAGTCAGAGACAGGGCGCTCGGCTTCCTTCCCCTCCAACCACCGCCCAGGCGTGTCGCAACCCAAATGGCGGAGCAAAGGCAGGAGGGCACCTAATAACCTGCTCCTTGCTGCAGCCAGTGAGCCAGACAGCCACATCAGAACATTTCCATCCCCAAGCTGAAAGGCCCCAAGTTTTTGCCATCCCAGGGCATTGTACGGTTTTGCTCAAGCCTTTGCAAGTCCTTGGACCCTTTGGTTCAATCAACACAGGAGCTGGTCCAGTTACTCCTTGGAACAGCTACCATGCTGTGCATGTAGGAAAATGCTGTACAGCTTCCTAGGGCAAGCAGAGCTGGCATGCAGGAACTTGTCCAGACTTTCCAACTGGTTAGAAATCTGTCTGCAGCCATTCCATCCAGCCCAGGATGTGAACATTGCTAAAACTTGGCTGAGAAATAGCTCACTTCTGTTTTTGCAGATACCTTGCATTTCACAAGATTAACCTTGACACTTGGATTTCAGAGGCAGCTTCCAAAATTTTAGCCAAACTAATGTACATCTGTCAGGGTCACCCATGTACATTAACTGAATCCCATCTGTGAGGACAGACAGTCTCTTCCATGCTTTCCTCTCCCTGCCTGGAGGGCTGGCCAGTGTGGGAAGTTGCCATTCAAACACGTATTATCATACCTATTTATTTGCAAATGTTACTTAAAATTGAGTATATTAGAAGAAAGTGTCACAGTCTTACATCTCAATATTTCAAAAGCAAGAATTATTGTACAGCCAAGTCAACATCAACATTCATAAAACCCCCAAACCTATTCAGAGGTTCATAAACGTGGGCAGTTGTTTTATCTAACAACTTTTCTCCCAACATGTCTCACGATTCCCATCAACAAGCTGTCCGACAGTGGTGCCATGCCCAGCCACTATCTGTGCCAAGAATTAACACCTCTTAGTCACCTCCCCTCTTCTTATCCCACATCCATCTCCAACCCATACCTCATCAACCAGCAGCTCAAACATCTGTCCACCTTCACAAGAAACAGCCTCTTATCCAGCCTAATTCCCACAGCTCGATGCCCAGCCATGTTCCTGCCCTAGTCTCTAAATGCAACATTTACTTGAGTGTGTTGACATCAGATCTCATTATTGACTTTAAGGAGAGCATCAAGAAGAGTTTCCTCCACTTCATCCTCTCTTGATGAATACAGACAACAAGCCATGACATTTACCTTTAATTACTGTGAATAATTGCAAACTTTTGGAGAAAACCTGGAGTTTCATCCAATATGAAGTTAGGCCTAAACCCAAACTAAATACTCCTTAACATTTTTGGAGACTGTACGCAGATGCGGGGGTTTGTTTTCACTTCTCCTGTAAACTGATTCTGCACCCAAGAGTGCTAAGGTATGCTTTCCTTTTTATTCTAGCATTTTTTCCTCAGATTTCACTCCTTACAGAGCACTCTCTGCAGAATTGCCTTGTTGTCTCATTTGGGTCAGTCAGAAATACAAAAAAACAATACACATGTACTTTCTTCTCTTTCTTGTGTTGGGGTTTGATTGTGGTCTGCTGTTTAGTTTTTGGGCTTTTTTTGCAAACCAATGTGTCTTTTTAACAGCTGGCATTCATATGTTCCTGTCCTTTCTTTGTAGTTATGTGCATCTTCCCTTTGTCATTTTTAACATGCTTTTCCCTTTAGCAGGATAAGAGTCTTATATGCAAGAGATCCAAATTTGTGATAGAAAAAGAAGACTATAAGAACATTGCAAAATGAAAAGCAAAGTAGCAAAAGAGCCTATTGTGTCTACTATCAGTCCTCAGCCATTTGACAGGGTGCTCCATATGCAGAATTGTCATAGTCTTTCACACTAACTGTATATCACAAGAATAAGTTCATTTGGCAATTAATAAATCCTTCCGTTGTTTCATTTACCTTTCTGCTTAAGGAAACAAAAGTTTCCTTGGCAGTCTCTCTGATCTGTATTTAGTACACCAGTTACAGAAGAAGACTGAACAAAGCTGGTTGTGTGTGACTGCCCCTCCAGGTGCCAGCACTCCCGTGGCTGAGGTGAGGGCAAATGGGAGCAAACAGGAATCCCATCTTCTCAGCACTCATCCTGTGTAGGCTGCTCTTATCATGGAGTCACTGTGCATCAGGGTAAAAGCTGCTCAACAAAACCACCAGCTTCTCCCAACACCATGGGGATATCTCCACTTACAGCTGTGCAGTTAGTAAACACTTGCTTTGATATCACACACTTTGTTGTTTGCAAATGTGCAGCCAGTTTGGTTGGAATGCAAAGGAACCCAGCCCAATACCCCCTTTCCAGCCTCAGCCTCTACTCACTGGCCATGTTGGGTTGGGGGGGAAATAAAAGGAAAAATAAAAGAAAACCTGTTCTCTCAGGGGACTGGGCTTGTTTCCTATACAGTAGTTTCATAGAGGTGAATCTTTCACTAACCTGGTTGGCTGACACAAATTGTACTGGGAACAGGAGGCTTGTCAGACTGTTCCAGCATACAAATGAACATAACAGACGGGTAGCAATAAACTCACCTAAAGATAAAATAATGATCTTCAGTCATTGAGAAAGATGATAACTTAACCACAGGATGTATAGCAATTAGCTTCCTCAGCAGCCTACAGAAGCAATATATACAAATTACAATATAATCTTCCGCAATTTGAAACCATTTAGGATCTTTAGCATCGTATACTTGGATCAATTTAAATCTTTAAGTTGCTATCATCTTTCCTTCTTACTCAGAGATAAATATCTCCTTATTTTTCTAGTGAAACACAGTAGATGTTGTTTTTATGTGGCCTAACTGTATTCACTTCTTTCTCCAAGTTAGCTAGTTGAACTGTTACGAGCTCCCCAGGACTGTGGTTGCAAAGCACGGGGAGTGCTGGCCGCAGCAATACCTGTGTTGGATTGCCCCCAGCGGCAAGGAACTGTAAAAGACTTTGGCAAAGAGAGAAATGAAAATGTCTGATTGAGAAATAGGTCTGCTGGTGGGAGGAAAATAAATAAATAAATAAATACATAAATAACTGTGCATGTGGAAATCTTTAAGCTTTCATCCATTTCTAGGAAACTGGAATGGCAGGAGCATGCCTCCTACTCCTAAAGACATCTGCACTGTGGGGATACAGAGAAACTACTGCAGCACAAGCAAGGTTTTGGCAAACTGAAGCTTGTCAGGATCACACGGAGCTTCCCGCTGGTCTGGGTCTACTTATACTTTCATTACAATTCTGTGTTTCTTTCTGCTATTCCCCTCTGGACATATAATACTTAAAAACTAGCACAAGAACTTGATTCTCTGCAGTGTACAAAGTAGCCAAAGTATTTCTTTCTATGGTCTTCTTCCTCCCGCCTTGTTTTTGTCTTAGCAGCTGGCAAAACTGGAAAAACCCTGGGACATGAAAATTCCCTTAACTGTGAGTAAGCCCTCATTATTATGTCTTTCTTTATAAAATGGCCTGTGTGATTAATGCCTGTTTGCATGGAAAATTCTCTTCTCCCCTTTGCTCTCTCCTGCAATTGCTTTGCATTTTAGTGTCTTCTTTGGCAAGGGAGAAAAGCTAGATGCTGGGTTAAATCATAGCCCCTTTCTGAGATCTGTGGGACTTTTGTTGTTCATTTCCATGGCACCAGGATTTCACCCTTATTCTTAACAAGTACAGCCTCCAACAGTGGCCTACCACACCACTTAAAGCCTCTGGAGCAAATGACCTGGCCCAAAGTTGCCATTTAAAATACCAGCAATTTTGCAAAAGCCTGTTTAATTCATTAGGCTTTCTCCAGTCTATTCAGCCTTGTTCAGATGAATCCAGTAAGCTGTGTTCTTTTATGCTCTCTTGCCTTTTAAGTGACAGAAACTTTGCAGGCTGAGAACTTGCCCCAAACAAGTCCAAAAATTAAAAATCCTTCACAACTGAAATCTGAAGCTGATACTTGCATATATGATGATTTTAGAGGGACTGAATCTTTGCCATCAAAAAATTTCTATTTAAAATCTAGGCCAGGAGAATATCACTTTTTTACAAATCAGTCTTACTTAAGTTTATGGCAACCAGCAACAGACCTGCAAACATTTATGTATTTGGCAATTACAGGCAGCTGTCTGGACATTCAGCCAATGAAATTAAACATTTGAGAGATTGTGATTCTATGATATAATCTGGTTATGAAGCTAATTACACCTCTTGTCATTGTTGACAATGTATTATTATAGAGACAAAAATCTTGGTCCTGCTAGTCAAATTCCACCAAGAAGTATAGACATGGAGAAGGAAAGAAAACAAATCAAAACAACTTCATGCTCATTTAAGAAATGACTAGCCAAGTCCAGAAGAAAAAAAAATAAAAGAAAGTCACACCCAACAAGAACACTGAAGTTCCCCTAAAATGCTAAAGGAGATGATACATGGATAAAAAGATATACAAGGCTATTTTCAATTAATCTGTGAATAATCATTGAAACTTCCAGAAAACTAGCATGGAAAAAAAATTATGAAATAAAATCTTGAACATAACACACAGTTCCAGCTTTGCAAGTAAGGCGATACATTCCAGTACACCATGCAGATGCCAAGGGTTCTCTCAGACAAAAGCACAACTCTTTGAGAATCAGAGGTCCTTTTTAGAAGCAACAACTGAATTCACTACGCCTTGTGATCTGCAGTCTCCTAGTTCCACATGTGCAGCAGATAATACAAAGCAAATTATAAGCCTTCCGTATTTTCCATGGTGTTGCTTTGTTTGTATGCTCAACCCTTCGTTGCTGATTTTAAACTTCTTTGGAATGAAGATTAATTTCTCAAATTATTACACCATAAAATTGTGCATGCTCTGAAAGCTATGGCTTATTTTAATAATGAAATTAAAAAAAAAAAAAAACAAACCCAACTACTATCAAACATATTTCTAAAGCAGTAATTGATTTTTTGATTTTTTTCTGATAACAATAAACCCCAAAGTCTAAGGAGTCTGTTTCTTGCAAAACTGAAATTTTAAACAAGTCTAAATTTTTTCAAGATCATAAGTTACTGCACTCATAGAAAAATTTCAGTGACCTTACTAAAAAGAAAAACTTGATTATTTCTATTTGTAGAGAAAATTGAGAGCCAGAAGTAATGAACAGCAAAACAAGTAACTCTTTAACACATACACAGACACACAATTCTGAAAAATTTATTAGAACAAGGAAAAGCTCATTATTTTAGAGTTTTTGTTCAGCAAACTACTACAAAATGAAGCAGAAAGAAGTAGCTACAGAAAGATTTTTTCATGATTTCAGAATTAATATTCTATGCTGGCCCCAAAGACTGTGTAGGTCGTGCCACAAAGTCTACCTGGCTGCCCTGACTCACACATCCTTATGGCAAAGGGTAAGGATAGTGACATGGTTTGCTCCTACTCTTACTGTAGTATAGCATGTTTTATTCTTTCTTGATTTATCTAAAAGTGACCTGGACATTCAGCTTGACTTCCATATGCCCCATAAATGAGAAAGGCACTTAAGTTTATTTTGGTATAATTATCCTTATCACCAATAATTTCTTCTAGCCCACAGGAGATGGACAGTAGAGATAAGAAGGAGACCAGATTGCTATGTTCCAAATAATGCTACTTCGTCAGTTTTTTATATTGATACTACTGCTAATGTTTTCTTTCCAAAGCCACAGAAGAAGCTAGTAACTGCAAAGAATAAAATGAAAACTGCACTTAGAAATGGTATTATCTTCTGATCAGAAACCAATCAGCCAATATAAATTGTACTTGTGTCTTTGAATTTAAAATATGACTGTACTCAGTCTCCAGAAAGCATAATTGAATATGTAATTCACAAAGCAAAAAGGAAAAAAATGGTATGTTAATGTTACAACCTCTAACAACCTCTGTCAGTGTTTTAAATTTGGAACTGCTATTCTTTTAAGCAAAACTACTGGTTTTGGAAGCAATAGAAGTAGATGTACTTAAACTAAATTGTGTATGATTTGTATTCTGTTCACTCAGAAATTCAACATAAATGTTAGAAACTTTAGGGAAAACAGGGCAGAAATATGCTCAAGTATGCTTATGATGATCAGGTTTTAGAAAAAAAAAGTTGCATGTGCACCTCAGCCACTTTCACACCCACAAGACGACAAAGCCTGACTGGTAGTGCTGACAACTAACTTCTAATAAGCATTAAAAGTATGATAGAAGATAAATCAATATTTTTTTCTGTGAATAATAATCTTATCCTCTCACCATAGAAATGTGAGCTGCCAACAGCTGGGCACATATACAGCCTTGAAAATGCCATTCCCTTTCATGGTTGTAAACCAAAACAATAAATCATTTCAGTAAGATCATTTTCTGTCTTCTGCTTGTTCCTACAAATAAAGAAAGGCATGGGCCTATCCCATTTTCAAACAAAAACAAAACAAATTATTTGGTGATTTAACAACAATAAGTTAATTTGTATTAACCATGGCATAAACATAAACATTTTCCTCAAAGCTGAAGGAAAAACAGCTTACGCATCTTTTCCATGTGTGAGGTTTTTTTTGTGTCTGTGAGCTGCTGAGACTGCTTTCATTAAAGCAAATTTTAAAAACCCACTTCCCATTTGAATCAGAGTTTCATATTTAAACTGCAGGATTCCTCATTTAATGGTTTACTTGTTGTTTGAATTAATATGGATGTTTAGCAAAGGTGGGCCAATCAGGAAAACAGAGTAAGAGGACAGGGAATACATTAAAAAACAGAAACAGGGAAAGGTGAGACTGAATCAGTATAGTGCCACAGCAAAGAGATACAACATGAGAATGGGTATTTTTTTGTCCCCCTTTTTCCATCAAAATCAATTTGTGACATGCTTCCATGCCCTATGAAGTAAACTCAAGCTTTGAGGCAGGACTGTGAGAACAACCTTGCTTAGAGCCACTGTCAGAATGATAAAGACAAAGTACACAAGTTTCAGCTGTGGTGGCTGGTCTTGGCACCGTCAGTGTACAACGTTTAAAAATCTGCATTAGTAAAGCCAAGTGTTTGCTTAAAATGTCCTTGCACTTGATACTGCAGCTTTTTTGTCTGTGAGCTACATGGTGGGCATCCTCTTGGAAAGACGGTAGGGTAGGTGGGAAACTGGGTGGTAATGTTGGTGCTGCAAAACAAGCCACTTATTGTAGCTGGGTCACCAGGACCAAGAGAGTTCCTCATGAGGTGACACTGACAGACCTGTGAGATCCTCAAAAAACACAGCAGAGGGTACAGAGAGCAGATATAGCACCCAGACCATGAGCTCAGCATTCCTGCATATAGACCTGAAGGGCTGAATGCCAGCTCTAGACTCCATTCTATCCCATCCTAAAGCTATAATGAGCTCCATATGTGAAGACCTCCATTGTAGATGCCCAGTGTTTGCTGGACACCCAGGAGATTAAAGCACTTTTGAAAATGTGTCAGTCAGGATATTTTAGTAGCCAATTTTTTTCTTTTCCTTAGGTGTGAGCTTGGTACAATTGCTACCTCTGAATGCCCCTCCCATTGCAATAGAAATCACTCTACTGACTCAATTTAATGGGATCTGAACTTGCTGCTGTTTTCTGCCAAGAAAGCAGAATCTTTCAGCTCTCTGCACACAGGAACAGAGATGTTAAAATTAGCCACAAGCAGCATATTGCTCCCTGAATACAAGAGAAAGGTATTGAAATTTGCTGCACAAAGGCAATTAGTTAAAATATGAATCCAAAAGTAACAGATTTAGAGGAAGTGTTCTCTGGTTTGCTAAGACAACTATCGTGCACACAGACATCATATAAATAGCAAAATGTGTATGTTCAGGTTTTGCTTGAGAACCCCTGTGAGGTCACAGCAGATAGCACTGTTACTTATTTCAGCAAATTGCAACCAGCACTGAGATGCTTTCTAAGCTGTGAGGCACCGAGCACACAGAAAGGTCACTTTCTATGTCTCATTTCTATCCCTCTCTGCTGGTGGAGTAGCCATTTCAGCTGTTACTGCTTCAGTTAATCCCTGTCCCCTTTCCAAGGCCACTGGAGGAGCTGAGTAATTTCCACCAGTGCAGCAGGTTCTAGCAATCGTTGTTAAAGAATGAGGAGGTAGAGAAGAAGACACCCTCAGAGTTCCTGCTCAGTTGGATTCTGTTCAAACTAACTGTGAGACATAGCTGTAAAAACAGACCTTACAATATCCCAAATAGATTGTTTCTGCTTCCCATTCCTAGGCCAGCAGAGGCGCCTGAGTTATGACATTCACGTGTTTTACCATGCTGGGAATTGGGGACAGACTGTGAAATCAGAAGTGTGTAGTGAGGACAATGACTCCTATCTCCATGTGCTGGTTCAATTTGCTAATCTGCAGAAAAATAAGCCCACCTATAAAAGAAGAGGCTGGAAAGGTGCTGAGGGCCAGAGCTCACAAGAAGACGGCTTGGTGCAGCTGGGATGGGGGTGGTGGAAAGTAGCAGGGAGAAGGCTGGGAGTGCAGACTTCCCATTGTGGATAGGCATGCTGGTAAGGCTGGCGCGGACATTAACAAAACTGTGGCACTGGTGTGTGCAAAGTCCCAAGGGTTCTTTCTCCCTCTCCAACTGAAAGCAGCAGATATTTTTAAAATGTAAAAGATATAGAACCGTGAGGAGAAGCAGAATTTATCAGGAATGGTGAGAGCTTTTTGTCTTCCTTACAGACAAATAGCTCTTTGAGCAGCAGATCCCATGAGTGCCTGCATCTCAGGGCTTCTTTCCGCCATGGGCACCCAAAGGTCTGACAGGCTCTGGGTTCTGGGTCCTGCAGCCTGGAAACCTTCTTGGCTGCCTTCTCCCTTCTCCCTGACCACCTGCTTTTGAGAACTTAAGACATTTCATAAACCCTATGCCACTGTCAAATTTGGTTGAAACATTCTATGAGTTCATAAAAGATTCGTTTCACCATATGGAAGGAGAGATTAACAATTAATACAGTCTGTCCTAATGCATAATGACTTTTTCATTAGGAAGCAGGTATAACAAAATGATATAAACACATTCCTGCTCTATTAACAACCACTTACAGGCCAATTTATGCTTCTGGCTATATAGCTGTAAGCACAGAACCACTCTGATTCACCATTTAATTTCAGTGACAGTGAGGAATAACCTGAAGCACCAAACCAGACTGACATATACACACCACCTAAGTACTGCAGTTCTCTGACTAGCAGGCAAGAGTGCATGTTTATCAGAAACAATGGGGGCAGCACGTATTAAATCTTTGAATGACTCCTCACTTGTGTCTGGCAAATTAAAACATCTGAAATAGCAGGTTAGGAGTACCGTATGGCATGCCTTAATTGTCTCTTTTTAGTAGCACACCAAAAGTATTTATACGTATCCTAGAAAAAGCTGTACTCTGCTGTCTGAGGTACAGCATTTTCACAGGACATTCCTAATCTAACAAACATCACAAAGTGAACAAAGCAAAATGAATTTCCTTTGTTACTGACTACTGCTACATTATAATAAAAGAATTTTAAATCTGAGTTCATTTTGTTCAGGCATTGTTTTATGCCTACTTTTGTATTCTGTTGGATTAGAACAGATTAATTTGTTTGAGTTTTCTTCCTAGACACTTTTCATGTCCTGGCTCAGTAACAAGGCTTCATTTTTAAAAAAAGAACAAAGTCTCAACATCTTCTATAATTTTCTCCTTCATGCTACAGTTGCTTTAAAAAAAATAAAAATCTTAACAAGTTTAATATTTGGACTTATACTAACTGGCAAAGTAAATTTCTCAGTAAATGACAACACTTCTTCAGATAGTTGTCTTCAGCCCATTTTTTAACACTTTATACCACTGCATTGCCATAGGCCCCAGATCATTTATTCTAGCTAGTCAGCTGAATTCTTGCTTCTACCTCTGTATTGACGGCTCTGACAGGAAAACCTCTGTTACTGCCAATGGAAAACCAAGATGTGACAAAGTTGAAAAAAAAGGTTTATGAGCCCTCTCCTGAGATGACAGACGGCACCTCCACTTGCCCTGAAAGCCACCTTGCTTGTCAGGCAGCACTAATGTCTCCTATGAAAGCAGGGAAGCCAGTCCCAGACATGCAGCTTCTCCTAACTGTGATCTGGGGGAACTCGTGCTGTCGCACCCTGGCAGGTGCTCAGCTGCTGGGGCAAACTGGCACCCTCTCCTTGTCTGATCTGAGGGCTCCTAAGAACACAAAACTCCCCCAGGCAGTCTGCTCATCTTCTGTCCTTAATTAAATGGGTTGCTAGCCTTTCATTTCACCAGCTGGAAGCCAGCAGGTAAGTCATGGGAAGCTTCCTCCACAGCAGGTCCCAGCTTGTTCCAGTCCTAGGCTGGGCTGTAGCAGGAAGAGGGAAATGGCTGAAACTCTGTATTTAAGGAGAACAGGGAAGGGTTCCCCTCCATGCCATCTCAGGCAAACCATCCATCCTGCCTTCCAGCTGCAGACTAAAGATGACTGCTTTTATCTGCTGTTTCCATCACAACACTCTTCCAATGGTCACCATGACCTGGTGCAAATGGGGCCATGGTATTGTTTGGAGTCTCCCAGTCCTACCCTCATACAGGCAACAATAAGAACTGGAAGCAAAGGCATTCTTATGCTGGGTCACTTTAAAACCTGTGCACTGAATATAAGCATTCTCCAGTAGATTCAGTGGGATTTCCTGCAGCACATATGGCAGTGCACTTTTACCCACGGTAAGTGGCATTTGCACTAGCCTGGTTTTCACGAAGATCTATCTGATTCCTTCCTAATAACAAAAGAGTCATCTTGAATGACAGGTATTAGCCCATAAATGAATTAATCATACTGATAGAAATTTTGGGAAATAATATTCTAGGATAGCAATATAAATAAAGCTGGAGAAACAGATCAGGAGAAGAGTGAGTGACTTGCCCTGAAATGTGTTTTCACAGTATTTCATGGTAGTAAGTGTTATTCTGATACAGGGCAAAGAAATAAAATTGTAAGAATTACACACTAAGCCCAGAAAACACAACAACCATGTCCTGTTGCCATTTTTTAAAGTCATGAGTTCATTTCCCTGTGAAAAGTAACACTGAAAACTCCCCACGCTCTAGCACAGTAATGGCAGCAATTCCTTGGCATCCTGTTCATGGATCACTGTCAACCTTCTGAATGCACTCTGGGCTACCACACTGCCTTGTAACACCAACCTTTTAAGGCAGCATGGCTTTGCAAGCCACTATCGATCTTTGAAGCATAGCTGAGAATCACTGCTCTTGATAATGTGACTTCAGCAAATCTGGAGTGGACTAATGACAGAGCTGCCTACACCCAAGGTCAAATTGTTCTGCTGGCAACAATTTTGGTATTTGATTTCTAAAGCTGAGGCGAGTGGAATGATGACAAATCCAGTACTTCTTCACTTAGAGGTTATTCACTTAAATACCAAACCACTAACTTCAGCTGTAACTCCTGGGATTTGACTCAGTGGTTCAGTTTGGAGTGTCTTGCTGTAGCAGTGGCAGCCTTGAGGAAGGCAACGAGACTTATCCTAAGCCTTCTCCTGGAATCAGACTGCACAGTAACAAGGAATTCCTGGCACTGTGGTACAGTAAACAGTTCTCCTATGTCCAGGATATAACACCAAAACAGATGATAATAAATAAGCCGCTTCAACAGAGCTGTGAAAAATGATCCATGACATATCTGTAGCATAGCAAATGTCATCTCAGAACAGGCTTGTCTGGATGCCTACAGGAGAGCACCAACTGCCTGGCTCAAATTCGCAGCCTACTCCTGGTACGGCGCTGTGAGCAGATTGGTGACTGACTAATTCTGCACAGCGGTTCCCTACCTACAGAGTGCTCTTTCCAGCTATTAGTGTCACAGCGTATCAAACGGGCTGTCACAAACCTGTTTATCACCCTTGCCCAAACTGCAGCAGGTATCCAGCAGCAGCTATTCAGTATGGATCTATGCACACAGTAAGTGTAAGCTCTCTGGTAAGCTGCACCAGTGCATCTCATTCAGGACAGAATTA
>VYZP01046984.1:288-23012 GCA_013400635.1 Hypocryptadius cinnamomeus | reverse complement strand
GGTTCTGCTAAGCCTTTTTTTTTTTTTTTTGAAAGCCTTAAAAAAAAAAAAAGGCAAGGAAGGGAAAGAAGCCAGCAAGAGACTGAAAAGAGCAAGAGAAAGTGGCAGCTGAGGACTGTGAAATCACCTCCCCTTTCTTGGACTGTCGATCAGAGCGAGAGTTGCACATTATTATTATTGTTTTTCTTTCTGCGTCTATCTGTCCACATACACAGGCAGAGAAAGAGACAAGTACTGACAGTGAAACTCGACGAGACCAGCCATGGTAGCAAGGGCTCAGCCTGATCGGAAACAATTACCGCTGGTCCTACTGAGATTGCTTTGCCTTCTCCCTACAGGGCTGCCAGTCCGCAGCGTGGATTTTACCCGAGGTACCGATAACATCACCGTGAGGCAAGGGGACACAGCCATCCTCAGGTAGGGCATTTTGCCAACTTTTCCTCTTCTGTGTATGCATCTATATTGCCATGTATGCAACGTGTACGTGTGACGTGATACAGATTTGTGTGTATAAGTCTCTGTGAGATTGTGTGCTATTTTACCTCTCAAACTGCAGTAGCAGCAGATGCTACAAACAGGCTCTGCATGTGTGTTTGTGATTTAATACGAAAAAATTGTGAAGCTTTTGAACACTTCTTGCCACGCTATCCTCTGTGTAGTGCCCTGGATCGAAAGAATTTCAGTGGGGAAAGATCTGCTTGTGTTAGCCAGCTCTTGTGAGTGTACACTTTCCACCAGCCCTGCAGTATCAATAGAGGAATCGAAAAGGGATCCAGCTGTGCTTGCCAGATGTTCCATTGATCTTCCCTTGCTTCTTTTTGTACATATGCAAAAACTTTATCCCTGGTGCTGCCAGAACTCTCAGGCAAGTTCTTTTGGGAAACTCTTGTCTTTTAATTTAATTTACTTATTTTTCTGCCCTGTGGGGAGGGAAGGTGGATGCAATAGTTGAAAAGGCTGGTGAAAAAATGGTGTAGCAGCTCTGACTGCTACAATTTACAAAGATTGTATCTTTGTGTGTTGGGTTTTTTGCAGGGTTAAATGGATGGGTGTATGCTGTGCCTGTGTGTCTGGTTGTGATGAGGATGTCTTTGCACGTGAAACCTTGCTTACTGGCAGTATTGAGTGTTATATTTCTGGTTTCATTGTGCAGGTTTTCCAAAGGTACTTCTGACACTACTTGGGCTTTCAGTTAGGAGCGTCCCAAATAGCTGAACTGCAGTAGTCTTTTTCCTGTAGGTTTTTTTTCAAATTCTGCCTTGCTCAACTTACCTGCAGTAACTCCCCTACTGAAGGAAAATTCTGTGTGTGTGAGTGTGCACACTGTGTATTATGGCTGTAAAACTACTGGGTGTAATTTAAAATAAGTCTGTGATCTGTGTGAGGAGCTGATAGTGCACAAACCCTGAAGCGTCAAGGGAGCAATCCCCTAGTAAAGCTAACAGCAGCAGCAAAGTTTTCTTTCTCTTTCTGTGAAATAAATCCTGCTGGATGTCACCAAACACTCTGCTACAGGATCCCCTGTGTTCTGCATCCCTCCCATTTAATGATAGAGGGAAGAAGGATGCTGGAAGAGGGATGTGTGTGTGTGTGCGTACGCATATCGCTTCGGTCGCCTCCCATGTCCTCGGTTGTTTTGATCCTGGAATATCCATTCAGCGGCTTCCATTCCCCAGCTCTCCAGACTTGTTAACTTGAATGTAAGATTTATCCACACAGAGTAATAGGATTTACAGAGTAATTCATCTGCCTTGCATATGCAGTGGAAGCGGTTTAGATTCGACATGGTAAACACCTAACAAGGGGTGTTGCCTCTGACTCCAGCTTTTCTACTCTCTCTTCCACTCACTACCAATTCATATATCCCATTAACCCTTTTCTAGCAACTCCTAGCTGACTTATCCCATTTTTAAAGGCAAATCGCTTCCATCAATCATTTGTTTTGGAGGGGCTGCTCAGACAGATGTTTGCCAGCATGTTTGGTACATGCAGCAGCAGACAAGTCATTAAGCTCACTTGCCCAGACAGGGGTCACTAGATTTCTATTTCCCACTTAACCTTGGAGCTTTTCAGTTTACCTAGATGCTGTGTGCTAAAGCTGCATTTGCAGCCGAGAGGGCTAAGCGGATGGTGGAGATGGTGCCTGCAAGTGCTGCGTGTAAAGCGTTCCTTCATCAGCAAGCTCCACGGGGCTGCATGGGAGAGTGCTTTCAGTGATTGCGTGTGGCTTGCCAGTGTTATGTCAGGCACTAAAATAAAACACCTGAGTGAAGTGATCCAGCTGTGTCAGCCAGATGTGTGCCAAGTGACACAGTCTGCAGGAGCAGCACACCACCCGGCCATGTAAATGCTTGCCCCGGGCAATACTGTGTTCCTGGCAGGCTGCATTTCTGTCAGAAGTGACTGTGGCCAGTGCACAGGCTGTACCTTTTTCCTTCAGCTGCCTTCCTAAGCTCTTTAAGCAGATCTGGCCAGCTATACGCTTTTCATGTTTCCTAGGAAGGGCAGCTGTCTCCTTTCCCTGGGACCAAACCCAGGTTTCTGGGATGTTTCAGTTCCTCATTCAGAGAAGAAGCAGAAACCAGGCTGTACTGGGAGACAGACTGCCACATGAAGATGGAAGGTGTGAGATTTCCCTATGTCCCATGGACTTTAGGTCCTGCAGGATAACATTTCGAGTCCTCAGTTTTGAAGCAAAGATTTGTTTGCTAGCTTCCCCCTCACTGTTTTGTCAACCCTCCAAAACATAACTCACTTTAAGACAGCCTTGTTTTGAAAAACTCCCTGCATCTCACTCTCCCTATAGATCCACTATGACAACAGAAGGAAAAGAGCTAGATGGGAAAAAATAAAAACTCCATTAGATGATCTATACCAACTGTGTTCAAAGCAGAACTTTATGTCCACAGAGAGATAGGTAAGAGTTTTCTATGCATGGATCATATCACCTATCTTTGCTAAACATCTGCTTCAGAGGGATTGTGCAGCATCAGTTTACCAGTGCCCTGTAGCTCCTGTAGCTTGAAGGGAAATGAAAATGTAGGAGGGAAAAAAAATGATACACAGTTGGAGAGAAATAAAAGCGGTATACAGAGTGATAAGATAACTAAAAACATTTTGTTCCTGTAAATTGTGATGCAAATCATTCACCAAATCACCAAGGACAGGATATTCTAAATGAGTCTTCCTCTTGGGGCCTTATACATTTGTATATAGGGTTACATTTGTAGGTGGAAGGATGGGTGGGTGGGCTGATCTATGAAGTGCAGAAAAATAGTTTATTATAAGCCCTAATGTTCCTAAAGGAAGCCAGTCCTCTGAAGCTTCATCTGCAGCTTGTTACTCAGAATAGAATTATTCTGAAAAGTTTGGAGATGACTTTTTAAAGCTGTAGCATTTAAAATATTCCCTCAGTCCGGGACTATTAAAAAATGTCCCTAACTCTAAACTGGCTCATCTCCTAAATGACCTGGCAGCAGATTTGATTCATGTGTCGGCCTTGCTGAAGGTTGATGACTCTTAGTGAGTATTTGGCATGGAGAAGTTAGGGAATTGCAGAGAGAATAAAAATAGCTCATTATAGGCGATCCGCAGGGAAAAGGGTAATTGTCTGCTCCTTAGAGCAAGGCAGAAAAGAGAGGAGGGCTCTGAGAGCTGCAACAGGTGAGAAGGGCTGAGTAAAGTTGCTGGTGTTTGTCCAGCTGCAACCAAGAAAAGAGAGTAGGATGTTTTAAAAATGACACTGTATATTGGTGAGCCTGTCAGACTTACTAAAGTTTTCATTTTTTTAACTGTCTTCAGCAAGTGAAGAAGGACGCTGAATCTTATTTTGAGTACTGAGAGGGAACTTTGGCTATAGTTCCTGCCGAAGTCTCGCTTTCAAGATTACAGTCATGAGGTTGTCAGGTTTTGTATGCAACTTTCCTGCTTGGTGTTAGGAAAAGAAGAAAATAATATCCGAACAAGAAATGCACAACATATCCCCCAAACTAATTAAAATAGGAAAAGGAAAACAGGCCCCAACCCCAAATTTTCTTGCTGTTTGCCTGCCTTCAGCATCCCTTCCCACCTCATTTGCTCTGCACATTTTGGGTGAGCAAAGTGAGTACCCTGTGCTCTGTAACACATGTTCAGCCTAGGGAGGGGATGAGGAACACAAGCTGGCTAAGCTGGGACATGTGCAGTAATGAAGGGCAGCTGCTGCAAACTGGGAAGGAAGGGAACTGTGTTTCTGTGTTGTGTTTGGACCTCTGGATGGTTTAAAAGCAAAATGGCAGTGGGGAGTCCATAGCTATGGGATCAACCTGTACAGCATGTTGGGGAAAGATCAGCTGCCTCAGAACCACCACAGCAACTCACCTCAAAGTGCCTTCGAAGAGCTCATCTGAGGGTGTCAGCAGGACTTGCAGGTTGCCCAGGGATTTTGGAAGTTCTGGCACAAGTGCAGATTTAGCCTTTAAAAACTCCTGAAATGGAGCTCATCACCAGCTGGAACCAAAATGGGTCACATCTCCATTCCAATCTGTTCTGTTATACCAGTACAAATCCACTAAAGCCCAAGGGCAGAGCCAGAAATATTCCATTTGTCTTTGGGGCAGATTCCCAGGGACTGCTAATAAAGAGGTACAAGTGACTCATACAGGGCATAAGCTTCTGAGCACTGCTCAGATGATGTTCAGAACTGGGATCTCTCCAAGGCCAGAATTTGGCTCATTGCTCTTGAGTCAGTGAAAAGCACTGACTTTTCATCAAGAATTAAAACAATCTGATGCTGATGTGCAGATGAAAACCAACATTTGACTGAATGTGCATTTTTCATTTTTACCAGGTATTTTAAAATAATGTAAAGTTTCAGGCTGATAGCACATTTAGGAACATCCATCCTAACGGGTACTTAGTTTCTTCAAGTTGCATGTTTCAAAGGATGGGCTAGAATCAAATTACCAGCAGTAATGACAGTGCTGCTGGCGTAATCCTGCAATATAAGCAATTTATGCAAACTCTGTTCTTGGCCTCCCAGTATTTTGCTGATATGTTACATGTAGAGCTGTGCTAGAGGACAAAAGCACCTCAGGCAAAATAGCAACACAACAACACAACAAAGTTTATGCCCTATACTGTCATTTTAAAAGAAAAGTAAAAGCTGTTCAGATTACACTTACAATTAGCATATGATTTATAACAGGGAGCACTGAGCTGAGCCCTTTGCTAGAAATGAGAATAGGCATGTTCAAATGTATAATGCCACATAATAATACAGTCTTGGCAGTAAAATTGTAACCTTGATTATTGATGGTATTGTTGTGGCACTTAGAGGCCACAACTAACTTGAGCCACCCTTTGTATTAAGTGCCACATGAGCAGAGAGTGAGAGATCCCCTCCTCTGCAGGGCAGACAGGCTATTAGCTGGGAGGGACCCAGGCTGGCGGTGGGCAGGAGGTGAGGGGACTCGCCCAGGGTTGCTTGCAGGGCTCAGGCACACCCAGCCCTATCCATTAGCTTGGGTTGCCTTTTGGCTCAGCCACACAACAACCCAGCAAATGTGACAAATGAGGATTCCCTAGTACATCCTCATCCACACTGGTGTTGACTAAAAGTCCCAAGTGCTTTTCTCTCTCTCTGGTCTGTACAAAGCCTTCGTTATCGATTCCAGGGTCCATGTGTCGAGACAGGGTAAGCCGAGATCTGTGCAAACTCTGCTGATTCTTTCCTCCAAATGAAAAATAAAAATGTATAGCTGTAGTAACAGATGATGTTGCAAAACTTCCAGCTCTGGCAGCAGATGGTGCCATTATATGAAGGCACATATGCATCCATAGATATGTGAGTGTGTGTGTATACATATGATAAAGGAAGTTGCAATATGTGTATGGTCAAAGGCTGGCAATCATCATCTTTCCTTATACACATGCATTATTTTTATGTGGTGTACGTAGAGGTAAGGGGGCCCTTTGTGAGAATGTCCTTTCTGCAGGGTGGGACTAACCTATCACACAGAAAAGTGGAATGGAAATTAGAAAAGGAAAGGCTTTCTTTGGTGAAATGATGCATGTTTAATAATACTGTATGTATATTTTGCATTTAGAAAGATGGAGAGACAGTACTGAACTGCATGGCTTTAACCTCCTCCCCTGAGTCTGCACACACACTTCAGTTTGCAACTAAGTACCATATGTTTTTCTACTTAGTTGGCATTATAATTTATATAGTACTACATGTTACCTGAAGTGTCTTGGAGTCAGTACCTCTTCCACTCCCCTCCCCAGCAGGTCATGAGGAAAGACCTATGCTTAAAATAGCTCATAGTTACTGGAATTTGCCATCTCATAACTATAAGTTTTCAAAATATATGTTACACATACCTGCCCTTTATATCCAGACCCACAGGCATCTGATTCTGACAGATCTGCAGGGCCACAGCTTGCTGCTGATGCAGCGGCAGGGCTTCAACAGGCTCACTGTGAGGCTGAATATAGCCATTTTCATTGAAGTTACCTAGTTTTGTTGTCCATCAAAATTCACTCTGGTTTGTGTGAACTTGTGCTCTGCTGGAGTAAGTGCAATGGAGGGCACAAAGGTGAAGTCAGGAATTTACTGAGTTTTCTTTTACTGTTCTCTTGCTGAAGAAAAAACGAATGTGATTTTCAGCTGAATCTGACACCAAAGCATTTGCTTCAGGCTTTGAGCACATCTAATGTGCCTGGTTTTATGGTAAGTAATGGGAACTAATAATGATGAGTTTCACCTCTGCCTAGAAAACAGCTATTTCAAAATAATCTGAACCGCCAGTCTCCTCTTGCTGATATATTTCTGCAGATTTTTATTAGGAACAACTTAGTTGTGTGGGAGAGGCCGGCTGTGGTCCTAGAGTTCCCCCACTGTGCTCAGCCCTGTACAAAGAGAGGAGAAATAGCACTGCTGCAGCTCTATTGATTTCACTGGGGCTGGGCTTCCTCAGTCCCAAATAACTTGATGGAAATGAGTCCACTCACACTGGGCTGGCATTCAGCAGATACTTTGCAATAGCACATCTGTATGAAATTTGGGAGGCATGTGCTTTTGTGTGCCTGTGTGCAAAGGTGTGTTTCCCTATGTTTGCTCCCATTTAAAAGTGGAAAGTGTTTTCTTGTGTGCAGTTGGACAAATGTTCATATACTTTGTATAGTTGCCATACTTGCAACTGAGAGGCAGCACTGCCAGATGGCCAGGATAAGGTTCTGCTTACTTGTAGGTCTCTGTGGCTTTTTCCAACTCCTGCACCTCAGTAATCCTCACTAATGCTGGAAGCGTCCTTTTGTTTCAGTGTGTTTCATTTGCTACAGCTGTTAAGGGAAAAAAGCAGCAAGTATATAGCAACAGAATATAGCATCTTCCTCTTCTGAGGCTCAGTGATTGCCGCCTGTGTAGATCTGGCCAATATTGTCCCCTTCCAGTAGCAACCTGAGCCACGTCCACCAATTTGCATTCCAGTGGCAGAGGGAAGTAGTGAAAACTTTGAAAGAGCAGGGAGGCTTCTCTCCTGCATACAGCCTCCCATTGTCCTGTAAGAACCCAGGCATGTCTGAATGCTTTCTCATCACAGGTGCTCTCCTTAGATGGGTTCCTAGAAGTGTGCCAGATTTATGAGGGAAAGGAACAGGCCAAGAGGGCTCCAGCTCCGCCTCCCACCCGTACCAACCTCTGTGCTGTGCGCTTGCAAAACAAAAGGGGAGTGATCCCACCACTGTGCAGCTGCCACTCATAGTGCCACTGCATCTTCTCCTCTCAGGGTCAGCAGGATGACAATGTTGGAGATGCACCACTGTCACCGTCCCTAACACGGTATGACTTAGTGTATCAGTGAGAGCAGTGCCCTACCAGGGGTGGTGGTGGCGATGCTTTTCCAGTGTAGGAAACCACAGATACTTTAACCAGGAACACAATAGTGTCTTATATGGCAGCTACCTCAGTGCTCTACTTCCTCTCTCTGTCCCAAACTGGTTGTCCACCCTCACACGAGACCATGATTTGGAGCTGCACATCCAGTCACCTTTCATGCCTTCCTCTGCAAACAAAACCCGTGTTGAAATCCACTGGCAGGCGGCATCCATGACTTTGAATAGTAAATACAAATCTCTCCTTTTGCCTCTCTGTCTCTCTCTCTCTCTGTTATTAAGCTGACAGGCACTTAGCCAATTATCCAGTCATCATCTCAGCTGTATTTGTGAAGGAGGAAGAGACAACGCACACAGCTCTTGTCTTCAGGGCTTCATCTGAGTCTCCCTTGTGTGCTGTAGCATTTCCCCTTGTCTGAGCTGCTTAGAATACACGGGGAAAGAAACCAGTGAAGGGGTTTTGTTGAGAAGAGGAGTGGGGGAGTAGAGGTGGGGAAAGAGGTCTGCTCCCCCAGACCTGGGGCATGCCAGAGCTGTAACTGTTTGGCACTGCTCTTGTGTTTAAATTTGGCAGAGCGCACATGCCTTTATTGCATAAGGTTGTGGTGGATGGGGAATGCGGTGGCTGTGGGTACTTGCAAAGTCCTTTTGCAAGGATCAAAAGTCAGGAACTATGTGGTGGCAGATTGTGAGTCTGTGCCTTAAAGTGATGGAGTCACATGTACTTGGGACGTGGTGTGAATTGGTGACTTGGATCCAGGAGCCACCTCTAATCCCTGATGGGTACTGTGCCTAGAACATACAGCCTGCGCTGGCTCAAGTGTTTACTCCAAACAGCAAAATTTAGGCAAATAGCACTGAAGTGTTCTGTGAATATTTTCATGAATGTTAAAAATGAATTCACTTTGGCTGCAGCTGTGCTTCCTTTGTGTGTGTGCATGTGCATCTTCTTTTCTCTCCCCCTTGTGAATAATCTGAGTGGATGAATTTTCCTTGCCCTGGCATTCACGGACAGAATGTTTTTAAAAGGTCCATAGATGAGCAAAACAAGGCACTAGCAGCAACTTCTGCAGCTGAAAGCCCTGTCTGTACAAATCTGCAGGCATGTGCCCCTTTCTCACCTTAAACCAAGATACTAATTTTGTGTGTATGCCTGTGGTGCTCTTGATATATATTCATGTTGGATGCTGCTTAGGGAGCACTGCACATGCTTCTTGCAACCCCTCATAGGAGCCCAGCATAAAAGCAGTTGAACAAGTGAGATGTAGAGCTGATCACAGCTTGAGCCACAATAATTTATGTGCACGTGACAAGAGAAAATTACCTTTAAACTCTGCACCCAACCAATCAATCTTGCAGCAGCCTGTTTTTGCTCGAAAAGGTGCCTCAGGCCAAGCCTATCAAGCTCAGAAAAAGAAAGGTTAAAATGTTCCAACATCATTATCTCTTCCTTTTTCTTTGGAGGAGAGGAACCACAGTGACAAAACCTAGCTGACTCCTTCACACCAGCTCCTTTGTAGTGAGTTTCATTCCCACCTCCAGCCCTGATTCCCAACTGGAGTTAGCACAAATTTGTCCATGGTCAGGCCCAATGCTTATGTGGTCAGAGAATACAAAGAAAAGCATGTGACAGAGAGGACCAGGCACAAATATGCGTGTTGGAATTGGAAAATGCTCGAGAGGGGAGGAAAACGTTACCATTGCAAGATAGCGATTATTGAGTGCTGCAGGTAGTATAGGTATGCTGGGAAACCCCAATCTGTTTCAGGGTGTCCTCTGAGCTTGGAGAAAAGTGAGATTCCAGGAGTGATTACTCCTTGAAAAATGATTGTCCCCCCTCTGCCAAATATAGTGTAACATGATCCATAGTCTCCATGCCTGCAGCAGTAGAGCAGGGAACCTGCACCAGCTGAGGCACTTGTTTATTGGGGCTTCACAGGGGAAGGGGCAGTGGAGCCTCCCACCTCCTATGAGCAGAGACATGTGTGGGCTGTGATTTAGTGGGCCAAGTTTGTCCCTTCAGTGCAGGCAGGTTTATTAGCAGTCCTCTCGAGCCAAAGGACAGGGGAGGTTTTAAGCTGGTGGAAGAAGATGGAGAGGGGCTGCTGCAGTCTGCCCTCCCTACCCCCTTTTCACATTTGCTGCCCCCTTATCCTTTGGCGTGCTGGTTGAATAGGAGTAGTCCTTCCATAACCCCCTGACATTTCTCAGCCAGGTTCTGTCCCCTGTCTCCAGCCCATCAGACTGGCCCCACAGTGTATTCATTTTCTCTTCCTACACAGAATGCCTGGCGCATATATGTTCTGTGAGCTCATAGAAAGGGTGTGTGTAGGAGGGCTAGTAAGAAGTGGGGCTGTGTCACCAGTAAAGCTCTTCCTCTTCCTCACAGAAATACAGTTGGATGACTTTTGCCTCCCAGTGATGTGTTTCTCCTGCTTTCAGTTGCAATCCAAGTTGGAAATGGAGTGGTAGGAGATCCCATTCATTTATGAAGTGATTGACAGGCAAGAGCTTAGGCTGCAGGCTGGTGTGAAAGCCACCTTGCTGCTGTCAGCAGAGGAACACACTGCAGTGCGTGCTTGATGTGCTGTGATTCTACTCCTGGAACTTGGAAGGAGGCAACTGGGGGCTTTTTTCTCCCTCTGTTGTAGCTCTTACTTGGGTGGGAAGCTTGACACTCTTGTGTGACACTCACGTGGGGTGACACATCAGCGCTGGGATGCAGCTCTGAGATTTTCTTCTTCAAGTGGCAAAGAAGGCAGATGCATTTAAAAGACAATGGTGGTGCAATGTTAGGGAAAATTCTCAGTGTTCAAATTGCCAGACCTCTCTAACCTTGAAGCATCAGGACTTTAGCTGGTGAGTTATGATCATTTCAGCCAGATTTTGTCCATTGCAGAAGCTGTAGAAACTTTGGAGACAGCTCCACGTTTGGCCCCCCATTTGTCATGAAACCATGAGATGTTACAGAAAACTAAAACCAGCTACTGGTGCTATAACAGGGGTGTTCCTACGTGCTGGTCACTCATTATTAACCTCCTGTGGCACTTCTTTTTTGTAGGACTGTGTCTCTGAAGCTCTGGTGAAAACCCACACATCTTGGCTGCTTTTACACTTATGGGAAACCTGAGATTGGCATCCATAATCAGGAGCAGAAGGTGCTGCAGGCAATCTGTCTTCCTCGCACTGCATTAAACCCATTTTAGTTTTTTCAGTTAAATATCAAATTATCTGTCCACCCACACATCCTCCCCACTGCATACACTGTGGTTAGGGATGGGCCATCTGTAGGACTTTTACCTGGGTAAGGGGGTCCACGGGGGTTCTTGCGTAACATGCTTCATGCGTATTCATTGGCCTTTAGAGTGGCATTTCTTTCTTTCCTATTCTCCTGGCTGGTCTCCAGTACTGGCAGTGAGTCAGAGGCATGCAGGTCTATCAATTTGAAAAGTGTGTCCCAAGGAGAAGGAACACGTGCAGCTTTATTCTTCCCTGACTTGGGAAGGAGCACTTAAATGCAGGCCAGGTGGGTCAAGGACTTTAGACATGGTCAGACCAGTTAACCTTTCAAATGCCTTTTTTTTTTTTTTATCCCACAGGAAGCTCAAAGTGGGAGCAGCATCCAGCTCCCAGAGCAGAGAGAAGGAAGGGCACACATTAGATTTTACAGCATCATTGTGTTGTGCTGTAGCTGTGTCCCTGCTTCAGTGGTAGTGCTGGCTGCTTGCTGATCACTGCAGCAGGGTCCTGTGTCTCTTTGGAGTGCTTTGTGTTTCTAACAAAATGTGGTCCACTTGGATGGACTCCAGAAGAGGGAAGTGGGAATGATCATAAGTCTAGACAGCATACTCAAGGAAGACATGGATGGAAATGGGGCTGTTAGGACTACAGAAGAGAGGACTAAATGTGAGATATGCATAACAGCATGCAGGTACATAGGACACAAAAGAAAGAAATTACATCTTCTGCAGAAGAAGATGGGGAGGAGTTTAAGATTGTAGCAAGAGAGACAGGTTTGATGTCGGTAAGCTCTGCAACAGTAAAGAAAGCAAAAAATTGAGTCAAATTTCCTTGGGAGGCTGTGTAGCTCCATCACTGGAGGGCTTTAAGGACCGACTAGACATGTATGAGGAGTGACAGATGCCACAAATGACAAAGTAGAACTGATCTGTCTTTCACAGAGTAGAACAGACTAGATAGTTCCTTTGGGTCTCTTCTACCTCTGCTGCTTGATTCTGTGCTGCCTTCAGGCTCAGAGAACAGCAGGAGCATAGGCAGAAAGGCAGCTGAAAGGTTCAGGGAAGTGCCTCAGTGAGATGCTGAGCGAGCCTGGCCAGGCAGTCCTTACCCATTTCTTTAGCTCTGGCTGACCTTCTCCCTTCCATCTAAGGGGCATAATGTGCTCCAAGGAGACTGTCATCAGTGCCACTCCAGCCAAAGCATGTGACACTTAACCTAGCTGGCAAAAAGAAGTAAGAATCAGTGTAAAAACTATCGCTAAAACTGATTTTCTTCTGCAGGGACTCAGATTTTTTTTCTCATCTACTGCCCTTGGAGGGCCACAGGACCTACAGGATGTTTTACCGTAAGCGTGGTAGGGAAAAACAAGTCGAAGGCTCAGTGTTTTATCCTGGGAAAGTTTGATGATGTTGCTGAATGCTCACTTCATGAGGCTTTGTCAGCATGTTCTGTTAATGAAATGTCACCTTTTATCGGTATGAAATAACTTTGTGCATTGGTATACGAGCCCATGAGGATTTGAGTCTACCTGATGAGGGTGGATGTGGTGCAATTTATGAGTACTGCTGGGCCTTTTCCCCACTAGGGAGGTGGCATGTGACATAAGGCCCAAAGTGGAGCAAGTGGCAAGCCTTGCAACTGCTGAGCTTCATGCCTTTAGCAGTGAACTGGGTGCACGTGAAGCAATGAGAAAACTCCAGTGCAGTGAGGATGTAAGGGTGAGTAGAGTCTTAAGAAGTTGAGGAGCAATTTAAAAGAGGAAAAGCTATTCAGGGAAGGAGGGGAAGAGCATAAAGGGGCCTGCTGTAAAGTTTGGAGTAATGTGCTTGGTGTTAATCTTTCTCTAGCTCTAGTGACCCAGGCTGTTGCTAACCTGGCCAGGCAAGCTGCCAGAGGCTGTCTCCATTGCTCACCCACCGTCCACTCTCATCCTGTCTCTGACTGGTGTTTTCTTGTCAGCATTTCTCTCCCACAGATCGATTCCTCCTTGGCTCATCCCAGTGGTTTTAAGCATAGAGAGAAACTTCCTCTTGGCGGTGAGAGATAATCAAGCTGAATATTCCCCATCTCTGAAGTGCAGGCAGTCCGTGAGCAGAGCCAAAGTCAATATCTTGGCAGATGTTGTCTTGCATTGATTTATCTTCTTCTGGAGCAGGGTGGATGGTCTCAAAGAAAGCAGCATGGTCACCTGGCCAACCCCCAAAACATTTGCAGGCTACATTAGCTTGCTTGATTTGGTCTCCAGAAGCTGCTCTCTCCTCAGTGTCAGGGGGTAGAACAGCATGGTGCCAAACTCACAAATCCCTCCTTTGTGCTCATCAGTGTTATTTCTTGTGCTGAGACACATCCTGGGCTCAGAGCACCAGCTCACGGTGCTGAGCTAAGCCAGCCTCATTTACTGGCTTAATGGAGCAAGGAAACAAATGTGTGTGCTGCTGCTGGTGAGGGGAGAGGAACAGGAGACCCATGCCCCAGAAAGGCCTTGCAACATGGGGGTTTTTCCTTGCAGGGAATCTGGATGTGTCAGAGAGGAAAGTAAGGGAGAGGAGCTTCAGTCCCAGCAGCCAGAATGGGGGGAAATAGGAAGGGCCTCTCTTCAGGCCAGAGGAATTACAGTCAGCAGATTGCTGTGTGGGACAGGGTGGGAGGGAAGGAGGGTGCTGACAGATAGAGGGGGATGGTGGAGGCAGGCTGTGGGGAAACAGGCTGCCAGGCAGGAGGACCAGGTCAGAGTGCTGCTCCTGGGCTTTGCCCTATCAGAACAAGCACACAAAGCATGCACGGCTACCTGTATAGAGTTCCAGTCCCAAGCTCCCCAGCATAATACACTCTCTGTTTTCAGAGACCTTTGAGGTCTCCTCCTATGTCTGGCAGCTCCAGGTTTGGCTTTGGCAGGAAAGGGACTCCAGCAGAGTAGGCAGGGGGTTTTTCAAAACCACAGCTAAAGAGAAACCATCTGTAGGATCTCAAGTAACAGACACTTGCATGCAAAACCCATCCCCTTTGGTACCACCTCCTTCCCCCAGCCCCTTTCCCCAGCCCCCATCTCCCCAGCCCTGGCTGAGCCCTTCACAGCTCCTCTCTGCCCACCCTGCCGTTTTCATGCTGGAGCAGCAGGCACTGCACAGATACATAAACCACATCTCTGGTTCTGCAGTTTCCCCCAGGGTGTGGACAGATGCTGATTGTCTTCATGCCCAGTTGGGGACAGCAGGAATTGTTATAAATAGCATCAGTCCCTTGCGTGGCAAAGACAGAACTTTCCCCTAGAAGTCCATCGCTCTGCTCCCAGGACTCATTGGGAGGTCTCTGAAATGTCACAGAACGTTTGCAGCAGAGAGTACCTCTGGAGGCCTCCTGTGGGTTCAGGGCTTGATCCAGGCAGAAAATGGAACAAGTTTGCTGAATCTTTCCTCGCAATCTGATTTTTTCTGCCTGTCCTTGTCATTTTTATGTGAATGGCAGTTCCTGTTCAGAAGAGACTTAGGACTGAAATAGGAGTAGCTGCAGAAGTGAGCACTTAAGATGCATAAACCTGATGTGTTGTGGAAAGAAATAGGTCTGGAGCAGCATAAGGGATATAGGGATGTCAAGACAGAGCTGGTGCGGCGAGCCCCAGTTCAAGAGAACTTTGCTGGGGGTACTGCCAGTACCACAACACCAGAAAGGGGTGCTAAGAGCAAGAAAACTTTCCTGCAAGAAACTAATATGCTTTTCCAGCACTAAAGATTCCCTCTGCTCCCCTCGGGGGTTGATTTGCTTCTGTAGAAGTGCAGATTGCATAAGGAACCAAAAGTAACCTGTTTAGAAGCAGGGCTGCTCATCCTCCCTCTCCTCTGCTCCCTGCCCTCAGGCAGAGGGTGTTGCTCAGCACCTCTGGGCAGCTGAAGCCCTTTGCATCTCCACAGCTGACACCAGGCTCTGTCCTCCTGACAGCAGCCAGACACCCCCTGCTGCAGCACCATTTCGGCCTTAGGCACTGCTTGCTGCTGCCGAGGCTCGTGTTTGCATCAGCAGAAGTTCCTTGGCTGGGGGTTTGTGGCTGCAGGGGCTGTGCTGCGCTTGCCAGCTGGAGATCTCCCTGCAGGCATCATGGGGAGAGGCCCTGGCGGCATGTGCGCACTGATATTGAAATTAAAGTTACTCGTAGGAGGTTCAGGGAGTAATAAGGAGCAGTACCAAGACTTGGACAGCCTCCACCTCATGTGTGCCTCCCAGAGGCTCCCCAGTGTCTCATGGAGGCCCATCTTGGATTGCTGTTGTACTATATATTAGACTGTTGGTCTGTTTATGATTTCTGCCCTGTCCTTGCTTGTTCTTTGGTTTCCTTTGTGTTTATTATTCTAATTTATTGAGTTACCTGGAGTGTTTTCACAGACACCAAGGCTGCTTTGCAGAAATTAATGGTTATGCATTCTGCTTGTTAGTGTCTTACACAGACCTTGCTTTTATGTGATAGAGACTAAAATATGCTCAGAGAAAATGAAAATGTTAACCTTTATTAAAAACATGTGTAGAAAAGTTGTTGTCAGAACTATGTCAGGGCATATGAGTACTTTGAGATTATTTAGCTCAGTGGCCCCTGCCATTTCTGAATCTCAAAGTATTTTAATTTATTTCCCCCCTTGAGACAAGACACTCTTTGTCCCCATTTTCTAGTGTGGGAAACTGAGGCTTGAAAAGGAGATTTGCCTCACCAAATTAGTGGCTAGACATAGGTGACCAAAATATTTGCTGGCTGGCTCCCCAGTTTTAAGGTCTTGTTCAGAGCTGTGCTACCTAACTGGCTGCTGGACTAGCATATCACATTAGTATCTCCTAATGTAATGCAAAAGCAGATCATCTTTCCTCAATTGTGGTCGGAAAGGCCAGATCTTGGCAGTTCCAGTTTAGTAGAAATGAAGCTGTGGCAGGGAACATTCTACTTCTTTTGTGTTCCCAAGGAAATCTATGACTGGTGTTTGCCATCTGAGTGTTCTCCTCAGTGAAATGGAGATTCTGGTCCAGAGAATGAGCATCTTTGTAAAGGAGGAAGCCACTTCCATGCATTTCTGTAAAGGAAGGGAGGAAATTGAGAGGAGATACCCACACATAGCAGTGCAAACTCTTTTGTGGGGTTTTGATGTGCTTGTTCACTTTTTTTTGGAAAGGAGTAAAGCAGGATATCTAAAAAGGTGGTTACATAGTGTGTAACAGCTCACACAGCTCTGCAGGAAGATCTAGATGGGGTCATAGGAAATGACAGGCCTGTAAATCTTGGAACTACGTAGGTGGCAGGTCCTTTCAGGGGCTGATACTATAAATCTATTGAAACAAGCTGCCTGCTCTCTAGAAGTTTACTGAGAAAGTGCATTCCTTGATTGGTCAGGGAATGCCAGATGCAGCATTTTGTGGAGATCACAGAGTCACTAGGGGTGACATGATGCAGGGTGGAATTTTCAGCTGCCAGGACACAAGCCATCTGAAAGGGAAGTTTCTTTTCAGGTCCTCCATGAACTCATTAAAATGTAGGATGATCATTTTCCTCTCCTGCTTGAACACTTAAAAATCCTTAAGAGAGAGTGCCTTTCAAACAGACTCTTGTTTAGCATATATGAATTTCCTTCCAAACAGAAGAATTTAAGAAACAGCAGATGATAGCAGAACCCTTTTACATCAGTATCTTGCATTTTAAAATTTGCATTATATAAGAAAATACAAAAACCTCCTAAGTGGGCAAATATGCAGAATCATAGAAATAACTTGCTGGTAGGAGAAATTTCTGCGTCCTGGACAGATTGTTTCCTGCTTGGAGTCTGAAGCAAGAGGATTGATATCACTGGTGTTGGGGGGAAAGGGGCATGAGCAGGGATTTGCCCATCATGTATGAAGTGACCATTGGTATCCTGTAACATACTGCTTTTTGGGATAGTGTTAGGCCTGGGTGCTGCCTTGTGGCAGTGAATAACACACATTATCACACTTAGTAGGAAAGCAGCAAGTCCTACCCAGCCTTACATGGCCAATGTTTGTTGTATGGGATATTCCCTGCCTTTATCACCATGTTTGCCTTTGCTGTATTCTTCATTGTTTTATATATTCTTCACTATCCAGCCTGCTTCGTTTCCTCTTTGAAGCAAAAGGCCGCAGTGCTTTCAATCTCCCCTCTTACAGATATTCTGTGAGGTCTCTAAGTCATTGCTGTCACCTGTCCCTAAACCCTTTTTATTTCTTTTGTATCTTTTGCAGATAGGATGACCTGATATGGGACACTGTATTGTAGTACACTACTGCACTTAGCCTCATTTTTTCTCTTTGTCTCAGTGCATCCTATTGTTATGTTTGGGTTCTTGTCCATTCTGAACAGAGGATTTTTATGAGTTTGCCACGCATTAATCCTAATTTCTGAATGACTGTGGTTAATGTAGAAGCCAACAAGGTAACTCAGATAATGTCTTCCAGAATGTGCATCTCCTGAAATTGTGTGCTAGGTCAGTGCTTCTGCTCAAGACAGGGTATAGCCCTGCAGAATTCCTTTTTCTCACTTGTTTGTAAACTGAATCGATGCACTGCTTATTTGAGCTCTTGTTTTATGACGCTCTTCTTATTAATTTTTTTTTTTCCCTTCAAATTAACTGTTTCTTTAAGTAGTGTTATTGCCTTCCCTAGAATCTTTGAGGTGAGGTGTCACCTCTGGTAATGGTGTAAGAATGCCCCTGTGGAGAGGTTGCATTGCTCTGCTCATCAGTCAAGCACAGTCACTTCTGAGGTGGAAGCCTGTAAGTATTAAACAGCAAATGACAGTGGGTTCAAGACAAGAAAAGAAGAAGAAAGCATCCAGTTTCAACTGCAGGGACTGCTTAATTAAAATAATTGGAATTCAGACATTCAGACAGTCGTTGCACTCAGTGCCTTTGAAAAGTGTCAAGCTTTGATTGTAACTCATGTTTTTGTTTATAATCTTATCATACAAAAGATTTTGCCCAAGGAATCCACTGTCTCCAATACTTAGTCCCATGAAGATACTATGTAGTGTCTTCGAGTAGAGGCAACCCAAAGCCATCTGGCAAAAACCATTGTGAACCTAATCCTCCTGCTGCACCAAAGCATGAGACATACCCAGAACTCTGCCACTCTGCACATCATTGAAATAAAACTCTCATCAGCATCTTTCAAGGGTCATTAGATTATTTTTTACAGGTGAGGAAGGAGGGGGAAAAATATTCAGGTGGGAAGAAATGGGCATGGATGCTGGTGAATGAAAATGTAACTTTAAAAATCAGAGCTAGAAAAGGAGGAATGTTTAATACATGCTGCCTCAGAGCAAACTATTTTGGGCCTGCTTGTTACTTGACTACATACTAGACCAGTATGATTATTTCAGTTGTACTTTATTTGAGCTGCGTTATTTCCTATGAAACAAGAAGTCCTTCTGCTTTGTAACAAACTTCTTAAACCATGTGACTGACCTCAGCTCCCAGGAGAGCCTGCTGGAGAGTAAAAATGTGCAAGTGAAAAGCATTTGCACAAAATACACTGCTTGGTGTGGTTTTGACCTCAAATAGACTCTAATAAGTTGCTGGTAGCAGAGACTGAGATCATATGATACTCAACAGTGATAGCTTACTTGCTATTATTTTCCCTCTATTTAAATAGGTGGAGGAAGTTGATATTCTAAGTGTGTGATTCTGAAGAACAGTAAATCCAGAACTGTCTCTTTAGTGAAAGCCCCTAGAGTTTTTGATCTCCTAAAAGTAATACCAACCTAGTGTGTGTTTAGTACAGCCTATTGGTACGTACTTCCTGAAATCTTTGGAGTGGATGGGGACATGCCTGTACTTAGGATGTGAAATACAGTAACTGCTAGATTGATAGTAGTGACAGACTTCAAGGTCTGTTTGAGACATTCTAGGGAAAAAAAAAAATCAACATCCAGTACTCTACCTGCTTCCCCTCTTCTGGGAGCATGCCCCTGTAGAGCCTGGCAGAGCTGGAAGTCCTTTCAGATAACCAGGACTTTGGTACATTACAAACTAAAACAGCCTTTCAAATAATCTCCTTCCCACATCTCCTTTCCTCCCAGAGAGCACTTTGCCTCCCACTCCATCTCTGTAAGTTCTCTCTCTCTATTCAATCCTCTAAAGCATTTTACAACTCTAATTAGACACGTATCTCCAATTTACTACTATTTAAAAGGGTAAGCAGTTAATGTCGTAAGACTGAGAATGCCTGGTAATTAATTACTAACTCCAAGGACCTGGCTATCTCTCTAACCAGCCTTGTCTCAAATAGCATCTCTCTCTGTTAAAACCTCTGTTCACAGTAATTAAACAGTAGGGAGGAGAAGCACCTTGGAGCCTGCCCAACCAAGTCTGTCTGACACAAAGTGCAGCTCTGTCAGGCAGTCCTTTTTTATCTGACTATCTGTCATGGACATAATGGGACAACAAATTTTGATGACTCCCAAGTACACTCCAGCTTTGTCCAAATGAGACTTCTGTATCAGGATCCCCTCTGTGCCACTGCCATTGAAATAAAAAACCAGTTGGGATCCTCCTCATCTCTGGGAAAACAATGCTTCCCTAGGAGGATGACAGGCAGTGCTCCCACCCTCTTCCCAGAAAGCAAAGTATTATAAGCTGAAGAAGTTGGTTTGTGCTGCTGCCTCTGAACACTAAAGCAGTTTGTGTTAGAGCATCCTGCAGAGCAAAGCTTGAGCAGTGCTTGCGTCAGGTTCTGCCCTTTACAATGGTCTTTAGCCAACATGTTTGCAGGTGGAAGTGCTGCTGTGGTGGTCACAGAAGTTTGTTAAGCATATACTGTGCCTTATGACACAGAGGGAAGTGATGATTGCTGGAGGAATCTGTGGTTTGCAGTGAGAACACACTGAAAGCTTGGTCTGTGGACTTGTAATCTGGAATATTTATTGGCTAGCTGGATACATAGAGTCGTACCTCATCAGTGAAAAGTTTTAAATTCAGATGTGTCCAGATGCAGTGAGCATGGAGATAATGTGGGAGATGGCATACCAGATAGGATAGCAAGCCTGGAAAACCCAGGGTTTGTTCTCTACCGTCCTTCTTACTGTGTGTGGACTTTACAACATCCTTTCCCCCTCCTTCTTTTCCTTTTCCTTATATATTATATGCAAGGGATAGAAATACCTAACACCTTCAAAAAGTGCTTTGACCTCTGTTAATGAGAAGTGTTAAGTAATGCTTGGTAAAAGCAGGGTGGCTTTATTGTCTTCTGTCCAAATTTCACTTCAGGTTAGCTACTTAATTGCTCCTGTACTTTTAACTGTGAGAGATGTTCTTGTTTTCTTAAACTGTCTTATGGTGCATCTGTGCACTGCTAACAAGCTCTGCTTTTCATGTCTAAAGGGAGGTGCCCTTCTGTGATGACTGAAGTGATTGTTCATTGTTCCTTCTTCATCTCCCAAAGGTGCTCCCAGGCTTTAATGGACTATTCGTCAAGTGCTTTGGGATCTTTTGATGGAAGCAGTCTGGGCAAGTGCATGGTTCTCACTGCATAGTGAAATGGTAGCATGCACCTCTTTATTCATCAGCTTTGTTTGCCATGAATAAATAGCCCTTTACTTTGGACAGAGAAGTCCAGCAGCAATAACACTGTTGTGAACTTTACATGTGAAGAAAGACAAAGTTATGTCCAGCTCCCCTTTCTAATTGTTTGAGTTGGCTAGATCTATGGAAAAGATAGGGAGGTTTGGTTTGGGATTTTGGTTTTGTTTGTAGCTGTTTGGTTGGGTTTTTTTTTTAAGTGGGATTCGCTTCTTTGTTGTTGTACAGAAAATACTTCTTCCAAACTGGTCAGGACCAGTTGTTGTGAATTGGTCAGAGCTGAGCTCCTGTGTGCAGGTTTATCTTCTGTGCAGTTCTTGTAGTTTTACATCTGTTATAAAGTTCTGTGCATAACAGGACTCAGGTGCATTTGTTCTGCCAGTACATCCTGTGCATGGTTTATTGCATGGTACCTCATGCATGGTACCTCCTGGTACCCCAGCACAGTACCCCTTGTCCCTGCACTTGTGTCTCGATGGATGGGAAAACAAGAGGAACAAGAGGAAGATGAACATGTCAAAGTGAGGGAGAGGGCTGACCTTCATGCATATGTCTGTCCTGCCTGTACATAGTTACCTGGTTTACAGTGCCACAGTTCTCCAGTTATATTTTGAAAAGGCTGATCCTCAGAGAGGACAAGGCATTGCATTCCTGCTGTCACAAATATGTTTCCCTCCTCTCCTCCTGCTCCAAACTGTCCAGAGAAGTTCTTCCTCACTCTCTGGCCCTATGTAGCTCAGCTCTTCCTTTTCTACTTTTTGCTTCTCTTTTCTTTTTTTATTTTTTCCTTTAATCGTCAATTATCTTTGGCTTTACTTTTTGGTTTTGTTTTGTTTTGTTTTAACCTCTCCTTTCTCATTCATTTTTCATTTCTCTCTTCTCATTTATCCAACATCCTCATTTACTTTCCCTCTCTCACTCTGGTTGTTCTCTTTAGTTAATGTCCTGGATGCAGCAAGGCTGAGGGACAGACAGCACTTAGGTTGTCCAAGCTTTCCTCCAGGTAGTGCCCCTCCCTAGCCATGCATGAGTCACCCCATCTTGCTGGGCTTTTGTTGTGCTCCTGGCAGCCTGGGGTTGGTAATAGCTACGTCCCTTGTGAAGTGTCTTGAGCTCTGCTTGTTGCTGCCGTGGCCATGTGAACCAGGGCCGTGCATCTGCATTCCTTTTTGCTGGGTCCTGAGCACACAGAGAACAAAAAGGAGAATCCTTCTTCAGGGGGCTTACGCTCCAAGCATTGGGAATAAGAGGTGAATACAGACAGAAATGAAACACATGGAAAGCACAAAGTGCTGCAAGTCGACATAATATCGTCAGTCAGGTCCTATAGAAGTGCTAAATAATATTATTCCCACTTCTATTTCCTTTTCTGCTAGCTTTTCTATCCTTTTAATCACTTTTGGGCCTTCTTTTTTCTTTCACCTTAGAGATTATAGGGCTTTGTCATTTTGTTCCCAAGGAAAGGGAGAGAGTGCAGAGTGTTTTCATTAGGCCAAGGGCTGGAGGGAAGGAGTGAGTCGTGGTATTTGCTAGCTTTAATCTTTATGGTAATACTTCAGTAAATATCTGCTGTTCTTTCTCTCCTGTCAGTGTGGCAGCCTGTGAATGATATGGAGCTGAGATCAGGGAAGAAGAGGGAACTGCAGAGAGGATTAGAAGGTTAAGATAGGATTACAGGGTCAAAATGGAAAGAAAAAAAAAAGAAAAGGAGAGAAAAGGAACAGCAAAAGAATGGAAAAGAAAATGAAGTGTAGTGGTTGTGACAGGGGAAAGGAAGGAAAGTGTACAAGGTACCAAGAGAAGATGAGATTTTTATGAATGGGTCGATGCATTCAAAGGTCCTAGAGTCAATAGTCTCTCTAAAATGATTTATTGAAGAAAAAATAATTTGTTTTATGTCACCCCATGAAAACTTTTTTTTTCCCTTCATCAGTCCTAGGGATGGGGTCTGTGAGGGGTGAACCAGAGGGATGCACAAACACTCCATTACCCCAGCAGCCCTGCTTGGATGGGAAGGTGCAGTGGGTGGGAAATGTGGCTGTCAGGAGT